>LR877147.1:600000-832500 GCA_903995115.1 Angomonas deanei | reverse complement strand
ACGCAGGCAGACACGGGCAGAAGCTTCCCCGAACGCAGGAAGCGAGCAGGGAACGCACACGCCGTCCAACGCGGGAGCAGCATAGCTGGGGTGGAATGAATAGAGACTGGTCAGTGGTGGCGTCAATAAAGACGCACACTCTCATGTGATGTGGGTGGTTTCGTCTTGTCGCCGTGCTTCGTTGCCTTTTGGTTTGATTCGCACAAACTCGGCATCCGCACGGCGTTTCGACTCCCCTTCTGAAAATTCGCAGCGCATCCAGTAAAAGACGCGCCGCAGAGAAGTGTGACGGAAAAGGGTAGTCGCAGGAATTCCTTCCTGTTTTCCTCTTTTCTCAAAAACACGATTCGCGCCAGATATTTTGTGCAGCCCGGGTAAGAAATAGGCTTTTCGTCGCTCCGGACCCCTCTACAGAGGATTTCTTCGACGCCCCCGCCCTAGCAAAGATTACACTAGAAATCGCTCTGTCGCCGGGCGAGGGGGATTTTGGCCCTCCCCCCATGGGGGGCCCCCGTAAAAACGGAAAAACGGCCAAGTCCAGGAAAAAAAGTCAACCCCTAAAAAACGGTCATCCCATGCTCAAAATGAGAAACACGCTACTGTAACGCACGTAAAACACTGTTCTAAATCAAATGCCCCACCTGGTTTGTCAAAAAAAATTACTTTTCACGGTCAAACCGTCCGCGCCCCACTCCCGCACCCCTGGGGGGAAAAAACGCCCCCACCGCCCCAAAGACCAAAACCAAGAAAAACGGAAAAACACACTCAAACCAAACTCTAAATGAAATTCTACTTAGAGGAAGGACTTTATAACGCTTAAATGCATGAATAAACGTTGTTTGATTGTCAAAAATGATGCCTTTTTACGGTGAAAACAAGATTTCCCCCCGCCAGACCAAGAAAACCGCCCCAGCGCCAAAACGGGCGCCACCAAGGGGGAAAAGCAGCCAACGCATGGACAGAGACAGACCACAACGTGGGCAAACTAGAAAAAAAATGCGTAATAATACTTATTAACCACTTTGACAGCTGGCACGTCAGTTTAACGACTGCAAGCACCACATTTTACTCCCTGGTGGGTCTGGGGGGGGGGAGGGGGGGGGCGGGCCACCCGACCACCAGGAGAACGAAACCACCGCGCGCCAAGCTGCGAAAACAGGTCTTCTGCCGGAAATAATAAAGAGAAACGAACAGAAATCAATACCATGTAAGCAAAATGACAATTCGTTCATCAAAATAAACACTTTTGGCCAGTACAACGCGACTTCCCTCCGCGGCCGTGCCGGGCGGGGCCCTTGGGGCGAAACGGGCCAAAAACACCGGGGGCGCGGGAAACGAAGACCGGATCCCGCTTGGTGGACAAACCCGTGAGGGAAACAGATCGATTCAGCAGAAATTAACATGCAAATCACTGTCATACACCTCCCAGAGAAGTGTTCGCTCCCAGAAACCGACGCCCATGCCCTGGGGAAGCCTCCTCTGGCACCGCAGTCCGGAAAAAAAGATCCGGCGCGGCCCGGACGACCGAAACAAGGCGCACCACGCCAAAAAAACAAGCTCGAACAAATTTAAATAGCAGTGTAGATGTTTATACTCGCACACTCCACGTTTTAAAAAGCCATTAAAAGTAGTTTAACACAGGGGAGTGGCCACTTTCGGGGCGGGGGCCAGCGCCCGCCCCAAACCGGAACACCGCCCGGCCAGAACAGACGCCGACCACTTCAAAAAGCGGCAAACGGGGCGGCAACACTTGACACACTCGGAGTTAACGACGTGATAACACACGATACTACATAAACAAAAGAAATTTTAACGGGTCGGACACTAACCCCGCAGGGAAGAAGGACGGATTCCTCCTCCTTCGTCGGTCGGAGGCGGTGTCGGGACGGACCCCAGCTGCCCGAAAAAAAAAGTCACCGTGCGACAAACAGTTAAAACGCGACGTCCACTCGAACACTGTAGTCAAAATGAGAGAGAACTCCAACAAAACTCCTTTTCTACACGCTTTCAAACTACATGAAAGCATTTTACGCACGGGGAGCAGTTGGCTTCTGCCGCGCACGAGGTCGGGGACACCCGTGGGGCGGCCCGGCAATCAAGGAAAAGAGACGTCTTTTGTTTACACAATAACGCCTCTAATTTTTGGAAGCACACCGTCGCCTCGACCGCCCGGCAAACACGCAGAAATGAACGGGGCCGGGAAAAAAACACCCGCTGCCGGTATTCGGAGGGTTAAGGGCCGTTTACCGCGGGGGCTGGGTTTAAAGGGCCAACCTCGAGAGGGCGGCGCTGGATCCCCCACGCCCGCAACGTGTGGGGCGAAGGGGGAGGGGCGCCCGGCCGCCCATGTCGGTATTTGGCGTTCGGCTGCCTTTTGGCCACGGGGTCATCCTACAAAAATAGCGGTATTCAACAAGCGGATCGACCATTCACAGGAAGCAGGAAAAAAAACTAAAGGGGCGCGGCGGATCCTCGGCCCCCGGCCAAACCCCCGCGATGGGGCCCCCTAGGCCCTCGGAAAAACCGCCCCGCGGCCACCAAGAAACCGAAAAAAAAGAACACCCCATCCAAGAGAAGCACCCCTTTATTTTTACCACAGTTTGGGCGGCTTTTCCGCTAAGCCGAACATCCCGAGGGGGGGGGCGGGGTTCGGGGCCCCCTCGACGCGCCGGGCGGCCCCGGGCGGGGGGACCGCTAGAAAAAACACGCAAACGGGAGAACGTTTCCTTGTTCCCCCAAGGCCTGCTGTTTTTCGCTTATCAGACGCCCGACTTCATTTTATTCGAAAGCCGCCGCGCGGGGCAGACGCTCCCGGACCCATTTGGTTGGCGCCCGAGCCGTCCAGAGGGGGGCGCCCCCCAACCTCGGTAAAAAAGGAAAAAGCACCCCGCTGGCGGAGGGCGGGCCGCGCCTTTCAATCGCTCATGGCGTTTTTCCGGTATGCGGATCCGGGGGGCGGCCTGCGGGACGGCGGGTTGCCCCGCCCGGCGCCCTCCGACAGAGCGGAAAAGGAGTGCCGATCATTCCTCTTTTGCCTTCGGCGTTTGCGGAAGAGGCGGGCCGGCTTTTCGCAAGCGAGGGGGCTCGTTGGGGCATGCCGGGCCGGCTCCCCGGCCGCGGAGGAGAACGGCGCCCCGGGCAAAAGAGGGGCGGCCCCTAAAACGCCCAGCGCCGTCTTTTCCAGCTGGTGGGGGCCAGCGCCGCGCGGAGGATGAGTGGCATCAGAGCGGCCCTGTTGGTGTCGGGTGGTTTTCTTCGAGCAGGTTGGTCGTTTCTGTTGTAGGGCGCGGGCCCCGCTCCCGCCTTGTCACCCTTTGGTGTGGTTCGGCCGTCCGGCAGGGCCCTCTGCGGATTTGGGGCCTTTTTCCCCTCGGCCGGCCCTTTGGGTGTTCGGCGCGCCGGGTTCCTTGGTCTCACGGTTTTGGCCCCAAAAGCCCGTTGGAAAATCGTTCAACTTCAGGCGTTTGGCGTTTGGGACCACGGTGCCTTGTCTAAATGCCGCCGCTGTCTTTTGTGCCTCCTTTGCTGCCGGGTGGCCCCGCGTTCTCCCCGCCTGTTTTGTCAGACCACTTTTTGTTCCCCGTTTTCTGGTTTTTGGTGCCCGCCGGGTGGTTTGTGGGGCTTTTCAAGGGCTTCTGGCGGCTTCGGGGAGGGCGGTGGTCGTCCCTCCGGCCGTTCGGGGTTCGGGGGCGGTCCGTCGGCGGAAAGGGGCGGGGGAAGGGCCGTGTGCCCCTGCCAGGTGATTTGGCGGGTTTTCCAAATGGGCGGAAATCCCCTTCTGTCTGGCTGCCGCAGCTATTGGCCTTCCTCGGCGCCGCCTTTTCCGCCCGGCTGCTGTCTGATTTTCGCGGCGTCAGGTGCTGTGTCCCTTGGTGGCGTTTTTAGGGGTCTCCTGTTGGCGCGGTGTTCGGGCCTGGCTTCCCATTGCCGGCTAAATGTGTTCCCCTTGGTTTTAAGCCTCCGGTCTGACCAGCTTTTTGGGCTTCCAGCCTCCTAGCCTGTGGGGGGAGCTGGGGATCGCCGCCCATTGTTTTTCTAGGGCTGCCCGCAGAAGTCTTTTTCTTGGGTCGCCGGGGCGGCGTGGCGCTTTTCGACTTCCGGGGCGGTGTTAAGCGGGTCTGGGGCCTGTTCAGCCCTTTCTGTTCGGCGTTGGCCAAGGTCCCTCGCGTCGGGGGTGATGTCCCGTTTCCCCGGGCGGCGCCTGGTGGTTGGCGAAGCGCCGCAGCCCCGGTGGGCCGCGCATTCTCCTGTTCCCCCCCGCCCTGTGTTGTCCAAGAGGGTTGCTTTTCCCACAAAATTAGTTGTACCGCTCTTTGTGCTCCTCTTTCGTTGCTGCACCGATTCTCCCCCTCCTTTTCTTTCCCAAGGGCCGCCCTAACAACTGACCAAAAGATGGAAAAAAGTGACGCTGCCGCGTACGATTGCCTCATCAAATATTACTGGAAATTACGGGAAGAGGTTAAAAAAGATGAGGGTAAACTCGACGAAATTCAAAGAATAATCCTCCTTCTCCATAACTCGCTCTGGGGGAATGAAATTAAAGTTGAATAGCCGGCGTCGGGGGGTATTCCGCGACGCCGCCGAACTCCGTGTACGGGAAAAACCATTCACACCTTTGCTCAGAGAGTGCTTCACTTTATTCAGAAAATCATGCTTCTTTCCCCCTCGAGGGAAATTTTTTTTCCTTTTTTCTGCTTCTTCCAACCCTTCTTTTCTTAAATTTGTTCATTTTCTTTTTGTTTTATTTTTCCTCCACCGGGCGAGTTGTTGATGTGTACATATTTTCTTCCAATTTTTCCCTTATCTTCTCTTTCTATTTTCCTCTTTTTTTTTTTTCACCCAGCCCTTCACATGAGTGACCGAATTAATCCCTACACCAACAGGCCCCTAAGCTCGAACTACTTTTCTCTCCTCCAGGGACGGGAAAAGTTGCCGATCTTCCAAGGAAAGGAGCACATAAAAAAACTAGTCAGCCGCTATCAGACTTTACTTTTGGTCGGCGAGACCGGTAGTGGTAAAACAACTCAGGTTCCCCAGTATGTTTTGGAAATGAACCCCGAACACGGGATCGCGTGCACCCAACCTCGACGAGTTGCGGCTACCAGTGTTAGTGAGAGAGTTGCAGAGGAGTTGGATGTGGTGTTAGGTGAGGAAGTGGGTTATTCCGTCCGTTTCGATGTCAAGAGTTCAGATAAAACACGATTAAAATATTTGACAGATGGTATGCTTCTTCGCGAGGCAATGTCAGATCCCCTCCTGCAAAAATACAGTGTTATTATTCTGGATGAAGCTCACGAAAGAACGGTGTCGACAGATATTTTAATAGGTACGATTAAAGAAATTTTGCCCAAACGCCCTGACCTCCGCGTAATAGTGATGTCGGCTACTCTTGAGGAAAAGCGTTTTCATCAGTATTTTCCCCAGGCTCCCTTGGTGCATATTTCGGGTCGGATGTATGGGGTTGAAATATATTACTCGAGGTCGCCAGAAGCAAATTACGTCGAGGCTTCCATTCGCACGGCCACCCAAATTCATCTTTACGAAGGTGAGGGAGACATTCTGATTTTTTTAACGGGAGAGGACGAAATCGAAACCACCGTAGAGAGATTGCAAAATGGGATTAGAATGGCGGAACACAGTTCGGCAAACTGCCACAAGGGACCGGTTTCGGTTCTTCCCCTTTATTCCGCCTTGCCTCCTTCCCAACAAAGGAAGGTGTTTGAAAAGGTGCCCCCAGGTACCAGAAAAATTGTCGTTGCCACCAATGTCGCCGAAACATCATTAACCATAGACGGCATTGTCTTTGTTATTGACTGTGGATTTTCCAAGCAAAAGGTGTACAATCCGAAACTTCGCGTTGAGTCATTGCTGGTAACTCCGATAAGTCAGGCGAGCGCGAGACAAAGAGCTGGTCGTGCTGGCCGTACTAAACCTGGAAAATGCTTTCGCCTGTACACCGCGAAAACGTTTGAAAATACTTTGCAACCCAACACTTATCCGGAAATATTGCGCAGCAATCTGGGATCGATTGTTCTTCATATGAAAAAAATGGGTATCGAAGATTTAGTGAATTTTGATTTTATCGAACCGCCAGCGCCGGAAACTTTGATGCGAGCCTTGGAATTGCTGAATTATATTGGTGCGTTGGACGACGACGGTAATCTGACGGAATTTGGCTCAAAAATATCCGAATTTCCGGTCGAACCGGAGATGGCCGCCATGTTATTTCACAGCCCCGAATACGGATGCTCCGAGGATATTGCCAGAATATGTGCAATGCTTTCAGTACAATCTCCTTTTATAAACCCCCCGAATGAGCAAAGAGGCCGAGCCCAGCGTGCCCGCGAGCAGTTTTATCACGGAACGGGCGATCACATTGCGTATTTGAATGTTTTCAACTCATTTTACGAATCGGGAGATCAGGTCGGATGGTGCAGGGAAAATTACATCAATATCCGCGTGATGAAGCAAGCCGTCAACATTCACAGACAATTAATCGGAATTATGAAAAAACTTGGGTTGGAAATATGCAGCACATATTCTAAAGAGTGGGTCAAAATGTATCACAATAATTCTACCGATATGCCCCCAGCTGTTGAATTCGCAAATGAGATAAGACGTGCTATCCTGAAAGGATACTTCACCAAGGTTGCGCTGGCGTTGCCGACGAAAAATCAATATTTAACCTTAAAAGACGACGTTAAATGCCTCTTATTTCCAGCGACATTTTTGAACAGACGGCCAAAATTTGTTGTGTATAACGAACTTGTGTTGACCAGCAACAATTATCTCCGAACTGTCACCGCTGTTTCAGAGGACTGGCTGATTGAGGCGAACGCAGAGTATTTTGCCAGCGAGGAATTCGATGGAATATCCAAGCAAGTCTTTGATGATATTTACCGCCGGATCAAAAATGACAGCGCCAGTTCCAAAAAAAGAAACGCGAACCGTCGGAAAGCGATTGAGTCTGCCTGAGCATATAATAATTTTTCTTTCCGTATTAAAATAATAATAAATGTATTTTTTTTTTTTTAAACGTTTAATTATTTTTAAAGTAACAGTAAGTAATGGTAGAAAAAAAAAAAAAAAAACAAAAAAAAAAAAAAAACAGCGACAATAACTTTTTTTTGTTTGGAGTTCTGCGTTCCTAGTATAATATGTATCTTTTTTGTTGTTGTTGACAGCATATCTAAGTGCTTTCTCTTCTTCCTCATTCTTCTTTCCATCCGTTTAGTTTTCTAAAAAAAAAAAAAAATGAGGAAATTATTTATTGTGGCAGTGCTTTTCGCACTTCTCATTGCGGTAAATGCCTCTTTAACCGAAGATGATTTTAAAAAGATGAAGATGAAGGATTTACGCATCTTTTTAAGCAGCCGTGGTCTGGAGTGCGTAGGCTGCCTGGAGAAGAGCGATTTTGTTCGACTCGCTTTTCAAAACAAGGATAAGCAGCCGTTGGCTTCTGCCACGAAGCGAGAAATACCTGAGGGAAAGTTTTGGGAGGTGTGGGAGGCTAACGCGAAGACGAAGTGCGAAGAGGCGGTCAAAAAGCGTGGTGGTGATCCGGCCAGTAAGCCCTTTTCCGACGTTTGCCACACGATCGAAAAAGCTGTCGAGGGGTATTTCATGCAGAATGGAAGGCAAGTGGCCACCAAACTCAAAAAGCAGCCGCTGCAGCTTTTAAAAACATCTTACAAGGACATCTACTACGATGCTGGTCTTCGTCTTCTCGAAAAGTTATCGAACCATTGCCTTTCGACCCCTGATCAGCAGAAGAAATGTTCATCGATGAGCAACGTGATGAAGTTGCTAGAAGACGAAGGGTTCAAAGTTTACATAACTAATGTCGGAATTGAAAACACCAACCCCATGTACGATATTATTGATGATGCCGCAGATCTGTAATTGCGCCACTCGGCAGTTTGAATAATATATGCGCCTCTTTTTTTTTTTTTGGTTGCATTTTATCCTTTGGCATGCATCGGGCGCCACTATATTGATAATAGTATTAATTAAAATAAACTACCAAACGTGGATAAATAAATATTTTGGGCGTATTAAACGGTTTTCACACGGTTATAAATGCACTTTTTTTTTTTTTCGTTGTTATCGGCAGGCCACCGTTTAGTCAATATTTAATCTCTATTTTTTCTCCCCCTTTTTTTGTTTTTACTACTGTCTATTATTGACACCGATAGCGAAAACGTCCGAAGTTGTGTCGTGGCAGAAAGAATGAGCAAAATCGTGATTAAACCAACGCGGGTCGTATCTGAAGAGGAGGAAGAGGAGCAGCTGCCGCTCCAGGCAGCTTCTTTTCGTGGAGACGAAGGGAAAAAACGCGTTTCTTCGACAGATGATTTCGGGTTAGATTTGGAATTTATCCCTTCCGATAGAAGGAGAGGCCTGCCGAAAACAATCTCGACTGCTTCTTCCGTCCACAAAAAGGGCATCGATACGGAAGTGGAGGACCACGGGGAAGTCGAAGAGATGGAAAACGCTGAGGCTATGGACAAATATTACGGCAGTGACTTGCCTGATGACACTGATATACCCCAAGATAAAAAGGAATACGAACTTTGGAAAGAGAGGGATGCGCGTCGTCGACAAATTTTGCCACCGTTATTGTAAATTAGTGAGTTTTCTCCGCTGAAACGCAAAAAAAAAAAAAAATAACAACGTACATTTACACCTCATTGTTATCAACAGAAAGTCCAACTATTTGCCACTCTCCGTTTATTATTGTTGTTACTCATTCTTTTCTTCTTTTTCTTTCTTTTAACAATAAAAACGTCAACAGCGAAGAACCCCAAGGCTAAAATAATGTCGTGGCCGTTTCACCTTCTGAATTCGTCCAATAAACGACTGCATGAGGAAATAGGTCGTCGCAACACCGAGCTCGTTGGCCGGCAGAAGGCAATAGCGGAAAACAAAGACATAGTGGCCTTGATGAAAAAGAACTTGGTAGATTCTAATAGACAAATTAAGACCTTACAGAGCTCGCTCACTGTGGGCGCAAATACCCTGGAAGCCCTGGCTTCCGAAACGAAGCAGTTGACGGCGGAGACCGAGGGGGCGCGCAGGGTGTCTCATTCTCAAGAGAACAACATAAAACGACTGAAAGAGTTGGAAATTTCCCTTCATAACGCGTTCAACAATCTCTCGGCCTCTTTAAAAGAGAAAACAAAGCTTTCCCGTGAAATTGAATTAGAAGCACAACAAGTTGTTGTTTCGCATCTTGAGCGACAACACTTTGGGGAGGCCTTGGAAAAGGAGAAGCAAAGCTTGTCCACCTCTGTGTGGGCAAAGCTTGAGGGCCTGCACCTCACCTTGGCGGAACGGAGAAACAAGCTAGAACTCCTTCAAAGCGAACACGACTCTGTGCTCCGGCAGCTTGATCGTGTGCGAGCGCAGCTTCAGGAAGCGCTGGCCGATCAACGAAACAACATACAAGAGATGGGTCTGGTGAGCAAAGAGAGTGCCGCTCTCGATAAGGCGATCGAGGCGAACACAGAAAAGATGAGTCTGCTCAAGGACGAACAGTCGAGATTGGAGGGTGTGCGTCAAGAAGAATACGAGCTTCTGAATAAGCTTACCGAAAACCTTAAGCGACAAAAGCATGCCGTTGACACGCGACAAAGGAAGTTAAACCAAAAAAACTCAGAACTGACGGATATCGTCGAACGACTTCGTGACGAGCTGAACCAAACAGAAGTGCTAAAAAGTCAAAAGCACGCTGACTCACAACACTACAGAGCTATTCTCGTCGAATATCAAAATCTGTACATTCTGGCGGAGGAAAAGCAAGAGATTCTCGAAGTACAGAAAAGGCGGTTACAGTTTTTGAAAGATACTTTGAACACTATAGAAAAGGAGATAGCATCCAGTTGTCAAGTTTCCCCGTTTGCGCTCCGTGAACTTTATGGAGACCTGCAAAGACAACTGGAGTATTTGGAAGAGCGCATCGAACGCGCGACGGAGAAGAAGGTCCTCGCTATTAGTGCTTTCCATAACGAGGCTAAACTGGACGACAACATCAATAAAAACATTAAATCATTGAAGAAACAACTAGTTGAAATCGAAAAAAATGAGGAGTGGAGTAGAGACACAATGACGGTGTTGTCCAGCAACTTGGGTGACCTAGAAGCAAATACAGAGGAGCGAAAAAAAGAGGTCAGAGAGGCCAAAGCTTCTCTCGAGGAAATGAGACAAAAGAGCCAGTATCTCCTGAGAACCAAAGTTGCCGAACTGGAACGAATTTTGACGCAACACATGGACGACAACAACCGCCTGTTGCGCGATAATACCGCTCTTCGGTCGTCGTTGATTCGTAACGTCAACGCGCTCGATCAAAATCGAAATGCCCAATCCAATAACATAGAGAAAGAAAGGTTGATAGAAATAGAAATAGATTCACTCACACAGGAGTTGACCAACCTCCGCGAAGAAAGAAATTCGATCAAAGCGAAGCTGGGCGGGGGAGAGGCGATGCTTCAGATGCTGCTAGACTCGGCCGCAGCCCAACTCAAGACCAGGCAGGGCGTGGCGGGGATAGAAGATCTACTGCGTGCCCAGGCACAAATCGAAATGGACAAGATTAACGCCGAGATGCAAGGAGCGCTGTTGGAGTTACATTTGGAGCAGAACGACCAGCGGGAGCAGGTGGACTCACTGCAGAGACTGTCCCGTAAAAGGGATTTGATACGATCCCGGTATGAGGAACTGATGGCTTCGTTGGCCCGTAAGATGAAACGGCCGCTCGAAGAAGCGGAAGACGAATCTGGTGTTGTGCTCACCTCCTCGATGGAGAGTGACGGACTGAGACCCGAGGAGTTTCACGCGCGCATGCTTTTGCAGCGGTCTATTCTACGGGAACGGCTCATGGAGCGGGGGAACTATTTAGACCTAAAGATTGTCTCTCTGGAAAGGGAAACGAACGCTCTTCGCGCGACCCTCGACGCGTTTAAAGCAGAGAAGAGTCGGACCTACCACGATGTTAAAAACTTGAAGTGCGCACTTTCGGGGCCAGCCCAGCCACTCTTCGAAAAGGATCCGAACGAAAATCGCACGGAGCCCGAGCCAGCGGTTAAGCAGATGCTTCGCAACAACTTGAGCCACAACAGCGAACTGTTCAGCAGTGAATTATCCCTACAAGAGGAGGCTATACGTGCCCTGAAGGACCACACCGCCAATGCCAAGGAGAATCAGCGGTCGCTGAAGACGCTCCTTTCCGCCTTGGAAAAGGAGGTTATGAACAAAAAGCGGAGGGCCCAGAAGTTACGAGATGAGTTACACAAGGAGAGAACGAAACTTTTGCGGGTGAAATGATTTGATTTGATTTTTTTTTTTTTCCTTCAGAGTTTTTCCGTCTTTTATTTTAAATACGGACAGTATTTGTGCAGCTGCCTCCCCTAGACCACCACGGTACTTTTTTCTCCACACTTTTTTTTATTAGAATATCCATTTACCAAATGCAACGAGTTTCGTCCACCCAACACTACCACGAACTGAAAACGGCCGCGAAGGAAACTTTGGGTTTAGTGGTTCACTTCAGCGCTTCCTGGTGCGAACCATGCAAGGAAGTCAACAGTTTTCTGGAAAAGCAGGCGGCCTCCTACGGGTCAAACCTCATCATCGCCGAAGTCAATTGCGAAGTGCATGAGGAAATATGCGAGCTGGAGGGCATTGAGTCCGTTCCTTTCATTTCCTTTTTTCGGCCCAAAAACGGCGAGCTGGAGCGCGTGGCGGATGTCGCGGGAGCGAAACTGGATCTGATCACGTTGAACTTAGTTTCACTCTACGGTGAAAAAGGAGGCCACGGCGTGCAAAGGAAGGATTTCGCAGATCTGGACGACTACTTGAAGTACCTCACGACACGCAAGGGAATCGTCGCTTTCATTACTGGCTCGCCATCTAGGCCCCGCTGTGGCTTTACGGGTCGTCTGTGTGAAGTGCTGGCAGAATTAAAGGCCGATTTTGTGTACTACGACGTTATGGCGGACGACGAAGTGTGTGAGCGCCTAAAAGTGTACGCCAAGTGGCCGACGTACCCGCAGGTTTACGTGGACGGGGAGCTTATCGGTGGATGGGATATTTGTAAGGAATTACACGAAGAGGGGGAATTAAAGTCTACGCTCAAGATTTAACTACCTCCCACCACCCTTCTCCCCTCCCTGATATTTGCATGACACCAAGCCGTATTATTGGATGACATTTTTGTTTTTGCTAACCTAATATGTTGTCGGAAAGGTTGAATTCTAACGACTCTTCTTTATTGTGCGGTGACCGGGCATTAACTGTATAAGGGTCTCTCACATATCCTGCTTGTTCTCCTTTTTTTTTTTTTGTTCGCTCTTCCACATTCATTCAAAGGTAACAAAAACATATATAATAGTTTAATATTATAATAAATATAAAATGTCTTCTCCCCAAGTTGCCACCCGGAGTATCATGTCCAAGGCGCTCTCTGCGATTGGAGCGGCGTTGTATCGTATTGGCGAATCACTGGCCGAGACCCCAGTTTATTTTTGGATTTACATAGGGGTAATGATCTACGTTACCAAGGCCATAGCATTCAAAGATGTTAGAAAAAAGAAACGCGTGATAGGCGGTAGGACGGTTTATCTTTCGGCGGCAGAGGACGGCATAGCGGAGAACGTGGTAGACATTGACCGCATCACTGTTTCGTTTGCCGACGTTGGGGGATTGGAGGAGGCAAAGCAGACGTTGACGGAGCACATTGTGTGGCCGTTTAAGCGTCCGGAGCTGTTTGAGGGAAACACCATCCGATCTCACCCCAAGGGTGTGCTTCTGTACGGCCCTCCCGGAACTGGTAAAACGCTTCTTGCCCGCGCGTTAGCCAAGGAGCTAGGGTGCTCCTTCATTAACGTGAACTCGGAATCCATCTTCTCCAAGTGGGTTGGTGAGACGGAAAAGAATGCCGCCGCCATCTTTTCCCTTGCGGAGAAAATATCCCCGTGCGTCATCTTTGTTGATGAAATTGACTCTCTCCTAAGTATGCGAAACTCCGCGGAGGTGGCTCCCCATCTGAACGCCAAGACTATTTTTATGACGCAGTGGGATGGGCTGGAGAAGAAGTCCGGTCGCATGCTCGTAGTGGGAGCGACTAACCGACGCTTCACCATCGACGATGCCATTCGTCGCCGTCTACCATTGCAGTTGGAGGTCCCCCCGCCCGACAGGGAATCACGGGCGAAAATATTGCGCCTTAACCTACAACATGATTTGAAAGATAATCCGAACGCGGATGAACTTATCGACTACGTGGCCGGAAAAACGGATAAATACTCTGGTTCTGATTTGACGGAGCTGTGCAAGGCCGCCGCGCTGATGCCGTTACGCGAGATACAAGGCAACGTGGGCACCGGCACAGTTCCTCCTCTGAGAAAGAGCCACTTCGATGAGGCGCTGAAGAGAGTAAAGGCCACTACATAGTGTTTTGCTACAAAAAAAGTAACAATAAAAAAAAAAAAGGTTCGCCCATTTTCTTTCATTTCTTAGTTTATAGAATTACACATATTTTAAGTGTCAACGCCTCCTTCATTTCCGTCCAATTCCCGGAGAGGAGTTTTTTTTCTATTTTTTTTTCCTTTGAACTGCACGATCACCATTGCCCCGCCTCCCATTCCTTTTTTCTTTCCCACCCGCTGAATACCTGAAATAGTGTCTTGCTTAGCCGAATAGATTCATGCTTTAATCGGTATGAGCGATACGAAAAGGAAGCGAGAAACAGAAACAGTCGTTGATGAGGAACCGACCACGCGACGTAAGTCTGACGATGAGGAGGACTTGATGGACTTGTGTCTGCGATTCGAGGGACAGGGATTGGAGTTTGACGCTCAAAACTCCGTCCTGTGCTGTACCCTGTGTACTCACGCTGCCCGTGAGATGGGTGAGCCGGAGGCGTTTTGTGTGTTCGTCAGGGATCTTTCTTTGGAAGGCATTTTGCAGCACTGTGCGACGCGAGTTCATCTCATGGAATTTGAGAAGAGGAACTTCGCGAAAGAGATGGATAGATGGTGCCCGATTGTTCTGAATAGTCGTCCAATGCTTTTGGATCATCATTGCGTCTACCCCTCGCAGACATTCGGGAATGGGCGTCTCTTGCTGAACAAAACCATCGCCGGAATGGTGCAAGCGGAGGATGTTTGCGGCGGGGTAAAGCTGTTTCCTAATCACCGATATGTGGTCGCGGAGATGGTGCTGCCCCCCTCGCGGTCGAACACGGCACTGACAGAGGACGACGTGAAGTACGGTCGTTACTCTGAAATTAAGGAACTGCGGGAGTGCGTCTTCAATCCCCCGCCTGACACCGACAGGTCAAACGTTCCCCCATTTTTAAAAGACAATGCCGACAATGAGTTTTTGTTCTCTGACGCCGTGGGCGGTCTCCTACCGTATTATTCCACACAGAATGCGTTTCTGGAAGGAACTGGCTCCCCCCTTTGGCTAGAGCAGGTTCTCCAGGATACCAATGATAACATTCGAAAGGAACAGGAGGAGCGCATGCTGAAAAGGAAGGAATACAGGGGAAGCGAGCCGGGCGCTTGATCACCCATTGTACACTTTGATCATATTGCTACAACGTTCTTTCTTCTTTGTGCACTCTCCCATTTCTCAATTGACTCGTCTTTGTGAAAACATCATACGGAAAATCTCCACTCATTCCCCCCGTTTATAGCCGTTAGTAGCAATAACAACCGCCAGGGAGCCACACAAACATACACCCGTTTCCCGTTTAGCTGGATAGAGTAATGTTCAAAAAACTCGCCGACAATTTTATAAAAGGGAGAAGCCTAAAGTACCTGTTGGCAGGCGAGCCATACAGTCCATTCGGGGAGGATTTCGGGATGACAATCGTCCCCAATTACCTCTCCGACGACGAAATGCTGTCTTTGAGGCGAGGCTATGTCGACGTCTACACCCGAAACTCTGCTTCTATTCGGGTGAGTGACGGAAGGTTTCAGCTGCCACCGATCCCACCGAGCTCGTTCATGGGCTTGGTAGAACGAATGGAGCAGGATCAGATAGTTCCCAAAAACTGGCTCAACAACCAGACGGCCAACCTTTACGAACCAGGGGATTTTATCCGGGCACACATTGACAATCTTTTCGTGTACGATGACATCTTTGTCATTGTGTGTCTGGGCAGCAATGCATTAATGCGCTTGGTACACGTCCAGAATGGGGAGGAAATCGACGTCGTGTTGCCTAATAATTCCGTTTACGTTCTATCAGGACCAGCGCGGTACGTGTACTTCCACATGGTACTACCAGTAGAAACGCAGAGATTTTCTCTCGTCTTCCGGAGATCCATCCTAAACTCCGACGGCGGCTTTCGGCCAGTCACCACACCCGTTGGGGATTTGATGCCGTATCGGTCTACTCAAATTCTAAACACTTTGTACAGCAAGCAGATTGGGGGCGTGCGAGTTAGCATCAACGATGACTTTCTTGAAAACGAAAGTTTAGGGGCTTTTGATACTTCGCAGTGGGTGAAGCGCCTTCATCCGCTGAAGGATTGGTCCTTGCTCCGGCAGTTAGACGAGGACGAGGCTCGCCTTCACGAGCTACGAGATAAAAAGTTTCTCGATGTTGACTTTGATTGGCGTATCAAGGAGTTGAGAGAATATTACAAGGCGATGGAGGCTACGCTCAACAAAACCTACGATCCGTTCAATTAATGACCACTACTTTAGTGCATCACATTTCCCCCCTCCTTTATGTTTTTTTTTTTTTTTTTTGGTTTGTTTTCCATCCTTATTTTGTTGTGCCGCATGTTGCCACCTTCCTCTCTCTTTCTCTCTCTACCTTTTGCGTGCTCGAAGCAGCAACAAACACACCTTTTTTTTTTTTTTTTTTTACCTATTATGACGGAGGAAAACTCAACCAAGCGAGTCAAGTTGGATGATGGGTCTGCTAAGGACGTTTCACCGTCTTCGTTGACGACCTTTTTTATTAGATGTCCGAACCTACACAATAGGGGGGACGTGGTAAATGGGCTTCTGTATACCCTAAAAGATGACCTCGACATAGCAGACTGGTTTTTTGAAGCGGAAGACGGGTCAAAGACGTCTTTAAAGCGAAATGCGCCGGTTGAAATCGTCTTTGTGCAATCGTCTAGACGTCCGTATTTTCTGCTAGAGTTTCGTTATCCAACGGAGCAGGAACAGGAGAAACGAATGAAGAATCTCCAAGAAAAAACGGTGGATGACACTGCCCCCGATAGTGGCGCCCACACCTTGGAGAGAATAGCGGACGCCAAAATAGAGTCCGTCACCGATAGATTCAAACAATTGTTAGAACGGAATGGTTTACGTTACAAGGAGGAAGACGTGTCGCTTTCCGTATCCTCTGGTCCAACCGTTTCGTCTGAGCGGGAAAAACTGGAACTTCGCGATTCAAAGAAAAAGGCGGAACATATCAAGACAAAAAGTATTGCCGAACCTAGTGCGGAGAAGCAAGCTAAATCAACTGCAGTCAGCTTTGTTCCGCGCTCCATGCGGCGTCGAAACTAATATAGTTTTTTTTTTCTTTTCGCTTTAATTCTTTTTCCTCCTCTATTTCTTCGGTGTTGCTGAGTGTGTAGTTCCATCAAGCAAATCATTTTCTTTCCCCTTTTTTTCTGTGTGCCCGCCAAAAGGTCTTTCTTTTTTTTTTGCTCATCGAAATAAACATATAATAAATGAAGCTTCGCCACTCAACTTATGTGGAGGTCCGCCTCGGAAACATCCGGAAGAATATTGAACACATCCGCAGCAACCTGGCCCCTAAATCTACCCCTATCGTTATGGTTAAAGGTCAAGCCTACGGCAACGGCCTGGAGCGTGTTTCAGAATATCTTCATGACAAGTGCGACATCACCTGTTTTGGTGTCGCCTCCCTTGGAGAGGCGCAGCAGCTGCTCACCGCCGTCCCCCAAATCGATACCGCGGGGCGAAACATCTTTGTCTTTTCCGACAATGAGTTTTTAAACCCCGAGTTCAACTCCTACTATACGGAGCAGAACGCCAAGGCTGCCGACGGGGAAGGTGCGAAGCTGTGGCCCATCCTGACATGTGCGGAGCAGATTAACTACTTTGTGGGGGAACGTTTTGACAAGTTTAAAGATACCCCACTTTGTGTAAAAGTTGGCACGGGAATGAACCGAATGGGCGTCAACCTCGACGAACTTCACGACCTCATTCCCACCCTGAAGCTGAACGGCGGCGTCGACCTGCTTCTCCAACACTTCAGGGCCTCCGGCTTGGTTGGTCACCCCGTCACCGACGAACAGTACCACAATTTCGAAAAGGCAAAAACAATCCTGAGGGACGCTGATGTGGAGGTGCGCGCCACTTCCTGCGCCAACAGCGGCGCGATCGAGCGAGGCATCGGGGTGGAGGAAACGTACGTGCGACCTGGTTGCATTGTGTACGGATACTCCGCGATTGAGAATGAAACAGAGGCCGCCCAGAAACACTTCCGCCCGTCGCACTTTCTGTATTCCAAAATTATCAAGGCTTACACCGTCAAGGCCGGTCAGCGCGTCGGTTACGGCGTCGGCGACAACATGGTGGAGGAGGACTCTTTTGTAGCCCTCATCCCCCTCGGGTACGCGGATGGTTTCTCCCGGTACTACAAGGGCCTTGAGGTGGAGATTTCCCCCGCCCTACCGCATGGTCAGGATGAGAGTGTTGCCTCCCGCGCGAATCAGATTGTCGGTAAGGTATTCGGTAATGTGAACATGGATGCCGCCGCGATTTTGATCCGCCCGAGTGTCTGCGGCAAATCCCTCGATGAACTGAAAGACCTGGTGAAGGCGGAGTCGGAGGTGTTAGTCTGGGGGCCGGAGCTACACAAAACAGCTGACAGTGTCGGTACCGTTTTGGATGAACTGATGTGCGGTCTGACGACCCGTGTGCCCCGAGTCTACGTGGAGTAATGGGAAATGATTTACAACCCAAACACACGTCTCCCGTGAATTTTTTTTCTTTTTGACTACTCCTCTTCCGCGTTGTCAGACCCTCTTTTTTTTCTTTTTGTTCTATATTTCACTGTTGTATAGAACCATTTTTTTTTTTTAAATTTGTGTTCCGTTTAACTTGCGGCGTACTATTATCTCCAAGAGGTTTAACGGTAAAACACAGCTAAAACGCTAATTTTTTTTTTTTGTTGAAAACGATATTTTTAATTTTTTTTCTTTTCCTCCAGGTAAATAGACCCCCCTCATTTCCTATGTTGATATACCCTTTTCCTTGTTTATTGTGACATTCCTCGTGGTTTTCTGTATTAGGTAGAGTCCGCACACACGGTGTAAACCACACTCCATTTTCCGACGCTTTTTTTCTTTTTTTAATATGCTTGCGCTTTTTTTTTTTCATTTTTCGTTGATGCAGAGGAAAGTAATGGAGAAATAATAAAAAGCACTTTGTGTGTCAATGGACTTTATTTCTTTGTACAGTTTTTTATGATTGCGAGTTCCTTTCAGATAGTTTTCTCAAACCCACCCCCTCTCGTCTGAGGAAATTCCCAGTAGTAGAAGTCGGGTGGGGAAGAGAAAGCATTTCTCACCACGAGGGAGTCACCAATACAAGGCGTTTTTTTTTTTTTTTATATTAACAATAATGAAAATTAAAAATAAATACATATATTTCCAATTGATGCTTTTTTTTTTTTCAGAATCCACTTATAACGGAGAAAGTATATATATATATATTTACGTGTTGTATGCATCTTTTTTTTTTGGGCACAGTTTTTTCTTGTTTTTTTTTTTTTTTGCGTCCGCCATATTTGCCGTAACGCTATACGTCTGCCCCCCCTTTTTTTTCCTCTCCATACAAGGATATTAATTGTGCATTCTTTTCTTTTTATATCTATAATAAAACGATGGATTTACGTAATACCACATATGTGGAGGTCCGCCTCGCCAACATCAAGAAGAACCTTGATCTCATCCGCACCACGCTGGCCCCCAAAGCCACCCCGATTACCATGATCAAAGGTCAGGCCTACGGTAACGGTCTGGAGCGTGTTGGGCAGTATCTTCACGACAAGTGTAATGTCACCACCTTGGGGGTGGCCGCTCTTGGAGAGGCGCAGCAACTGCTCTCTGCCGTCCCTCAAATTGACGCCGCTGGGCGGGATGTGTTTGTGTTCTCGGATACAGAGGTGATGAACCCCAAGTTCAATGCCTACTACACGGAGCAGAACGCCAAGGCTGCGGCCGGGAAGGCGGCTAAGGTGTGGCCGATTTTGGGCTCCCTGGAGCAGATCCACTACTTTGTAGCGGAGCGTTCCACCACGTTCAAGGACACCCCACTTTGTGTGAAGGTGAACACCGGAATGAACCGGATGGGTGTCAGCCTGGAGGAGTTACAAGATCTGATTCCCGTCCTCAAGAGCAACGGCGGGGTTGACCTCCTCCTTCAACACTTCAGTGCCTCAGGCTTGCCGAGCCACCCTGCCACCACGGAGCAGTACGAAAACTTTCAAAAGGCTAAGGCCATCCTCAAGGACGCTGGTGTCGAGGTGCGCGCCACTTCCTGCGCCAACAGTGGCGCGATCGAGCGGGGCATAGGGGTAGACGAGACGTATGTACGCCCTGGCATTATGCTGTATGGGTACTCCGCCATAGAGGACCCCACCTTCCCACCCACGCCCCTACACCCATGCCACTTTTTGTATTCAAAGGTTGTCAAGGTGTACACGGTGAAGGCCGGCCAGCGTATCGGCTACGGCGTCGGCGACAACATGACCACCGAAGACTCCTGCGTGGCCCTCATCCCCCTCGGGTACGCCGATGGTTTCTCCCGGTACTACAAGGGCCTTGAGGTGGAGATTTCCCCCGCCCTACCGCATGGTCAGGATGAGAGTATTGCCTCCCGCGCGAATCAGATTGTCGGTAAGGTATTCGGTAATGTGAACATGGATGCCGCCGCGATTTTGATCCGCCCGAGTGTCTGCGGCAAATCCCTCGATGAACTGAAAGACCTGGTGAAGGCGGAGTCTGAGGTGTTAGTCTGGGGCCCGGAGCTGAACAAGACGGCAGCGGCGGTCGGCACCATCTCCTACGAGCTGATGTGCGGTCTGACGATCCGCGTGCCTCGCGTCTATGTGGAGTAAGCCTTAGTATACATGTACGCATCAATGTATATTGAACGAGGGAAGCACAAAAAAGAAGCCAATTTGTATGACAGATCCACTGTTTTTCCTGTTTTTCGATTTTTTTTTTTTTTTTAATGTGGCTTCCGTATATTCTCACTTTACGTGATTATCACTTCCTGTTTTATCGTTTGTAGACGTAATTGCATTGTTAGTTCAACAGGGCATATCGAAGTGATACGAGCTTTTTTTTTTTTTTTTCACTTTCCTTTCTATTTACGTCAAAAACGCCCGCATGGTGTGATTTATCGAATTCTCTCATTATTTTTTTCTTTCTTTTTGATTATGTTTTTTATTTGGCTTCTTCCACGCTTTTGCATATATTCTTCTCCCTCCCCTCAACAGTCTTTTTTTGTTTGTAGTTATTTTTTTCTCGTCATCGCGAAAATAAACACTCATGGCTCTTCGTCGTATCCAGAAAGAACTCAAAGACTTGGAGAAGGACCCGCCCGCCAACACCAGCGGCGGTCCCACCAACGACAACGACCTCTTTAACTGGAAGGCGACCATTATCGGCCCCGAGGAGTCCCCCTACGCGGGTGGTCTCTTCTTCCTTAACATTCACTTTCCTTCCGACTACCCATTCAAGCCCCCCAAGTTGCAGTTCGTGACCAAGATCTACCACCCCAATATTAACAACAATGGCGGTATTTGTCTGGATATTCTGAAGGATCAGTGGTCGCCGGCGTTGACGATCTCCAAGGTGCTACTCTCCGTGTGCTCCCTGCTGACCGACCCCAACCCGGAGGATCCCCTCGTCCCTGATATAGCCCGTCAGTACAAGACGGACCGTGCCTCGTTCAACAAGACTGCCCAGGAGTGGACGAGACTCTACGCCACATAATAGTACGCATATTATAAAAAAAAAAAAAAATGTACAGGAGTTTTTTTTTTTTTTTCTTTCCCTCTCTCATTTATTATTAAGATTTTTTTTTTTTTTAAACTTGCGAAAAAAAAAAAAAAAATAAAAAAATTATTATTTATTATAATATAAGGTTGTCCCGCCCTTTTTTTTCAAGAGTAGGCAAAAAGCGTTTTACTTCCAAACAAACAAAAAAAAGAGGCGGGCATTTTCAGAAGGTAATTCAATAGAAGCGTCAAGCTGCACGTAAGCCCCCTTTTCTAAAAAAATAAATAAAGAAATGATGTATGTAAAAATATATTTTAAAGAACATCCAACGAAGAAGAGTTAGCCATTTCCTTTTTTGTTTTTTTTTTTTCGTAGAGAAGACAGATTGACATATTTTCGCAGTGTTTTGGAAATAAGTATAATTTGACGCTTAGGCGGACAAGGACGACAGAAGCCGTCTTTTTTTTTTTTTTTTTAACCCTTCTTATCGACATTCATCAGCTGTCTTTTTTTGTTTTTCTTTTCCTTTACACCCCCTTCTTTTTTTTTTTTCCCTATCTGATCACGGTGTGCAACGTAACCGAAAAAAAGAAAAACAAAAAGAAAAAATAGTGTGTGTAGTCCGATATACACCACTCTAGTCAATAGTAAAAATGAACTCCCCGGAAGACGTTCCGCCCCCACGTCATACGGTGTATGACGATAATAAAATAGTGGGCCATCTCTTCGCCGCCCTCCGGTCGTCCATCCCCCCAGATGTCCGTCTCACCGTCATTCAACGCTGCTCCGATGAGTTAAAGTTTATCATGGCAGTCCAGCCCCGCGTCAGTAGTTTTTCCTCCCGACGAAGACACTCGATTCGTCACCCCGCCCTGTCCATGGCGACAAAGTATTACTACTGTCGGCAGCGCCAAATAGCGGAGGCGGAGAAGGAGGAGCAGTCGGGGGACGGCGGGGACTACTCGAATGAGGGCTTGGACTCCTCCTACTCCGTCATCACGGCGACGAGACGAAAATCTCAATTCACTTCTAGAGGAAACAGTGCGAGTATGTTTTCCGTTCACGGCCGCTCGCAACTCTTCGATGAGAGTTGGGGGGAGTTTGGGATGGGAATGTCCAATGCGACGTGGAACTTTCGCCGTCCCAGTCAGGCGCCCGTGGTGGACAACTACGCCCGCTCACGGCTGTCGGTCTCCGCCCCTAGCATGGTGAGGTCCCTCACCTCCGTCGTTCGTAGCTACGATGACCGTCGGAGGAGCAGTTACGCCGGGGGCAGTCGGCGACGGAGTGACATTGCACTGCGGGATCGGATCAGAAGCCGCCTGCAGGGGATTGCCCTAAACGCCGCGGACAAGTCTAGCTCGGACTCTGAGTTGATCAAGTTCATGCCCAACCTAAAGCGGCACCGCGCCAGTAACATGCACTTGGTGGGGAATGTGCTGGACTCCACCGAGGAGGAGGAGTACCTCCTGTACCAGCAGAATGAAGACTTCCGATGGGATCAGCTGGCCTTCTGCTATGATCAAATGCTGCGGACGGCGGAGAAGCATATCCTCTCGTACGTTCAGTTGGCCTCTCAGGATGCCCGCGTGAATGACATCATTCGGCGTTTCTGGGATCGGGTGACGGTTTCCCCTGCGGCGCAGGAGGCGAGGCACATGCAAGAAATGCTCCAAATGGAAAACGAAAACGCGCAATTCAAGGAGGAGGAAAAGAAACGAGACCCAAAGGTGACGTTTGATGCGGGGAAAAAGAAGAAGAAGAAGAAAAGGTGGCCGCAAACATGAAGTGCTTGCCTCGACCGCGTCGTACATGTCTCCGCTGCAGTACGTGTATCTGAACATGCGTATTTGCAACGTCCTCCTCCCCAGCAGCCGTGAGCTGGAGCTGGAGATGCTGGAGTCTATTCAGGAAGACCTCATCGTGGATGCCACCTACAACGAAGACGATGACCAGGCGCTGTATTTTGGCAGAGCCCCCGGGTTTGTGGTGCCTGCTAACGTGTCCTCCCAGCGCAAACCCAGCCGTGACCCGCTGCTAGATGATTTGAACCGCAAACGCCCGTCTGGGTCGGACTGGAGGAACCTGGGGTGGGGCGGGGAGAATGACGAGGGAAGTGTCGCCGGGGCGGTCTCTACGGACTCTTTTGCGGAGGCCACCGTGAAAGATTGCGCCGTCGCCACGTGGGACCCCACTAGGCTCCCTCACCTCAACTACGGCCAATTCTGGGCCTCCATGCTCGAGCTGGCCGACAACTGGACCTCCACGGCCGCCCACCCAGCGGAGTACGCGGCGTTCCTGATGGAACTGTATGTGGAGGTGTTTGGGCACAACTTTGACGAGGAGGACCCCGCCCTGGCGGAGGCGCTCCAGGCCAGCGCGGCGCAGCTGGCGGCGGAGACGACGTGCGAGGAGGAGGTGGAAAAGGCCATTCGAGAGTTCCACGAACTAATGGACAATGTGATTGAGGAGTATTCGGAGAGTGCCTCGGAGCGTGGACTGGAGGACAGCAGGGACGCATTCTTTTCACCCCCGCTCTCCGACGACGATTTGGATTCCCTCCCGTCGCACTACTCCTCCTGCTCCTCGATGGACAGCGTCTTCTCCTTGTTGGACGCCACCGAAGGGGGAGTGGGAGTACTTTGAGCGCGTCGATGAAAACGGTGTGGTGCATCGCTGGCGGCGGAAAAAGGTGCGCATCCCGAGAAAGCGCCGTGGCGACGAGGATCTAGATCATTCCGACTCCAGCTTGGGTGACTCTCAGTGGATCATTGAAGAAGAGGTGGATGAAAATGGAAATGTGATTCGACGCCGCCGCCTCCACAAACGGGACAAGAAAAAAGGGAGAACATGAAAAGAAGAAACGAACCAAGAAAATCATCAATGAGTTCGGGGAGGAAGTGGAGGTGGAGGAGACGGACTCGGAAAGTTCGTGGTCGAGTTACGAGGATAGTCTCACCGGAAAGGGACGAAGAAAAAAGACTAGACGCCATCACCGCCGCAAAGCCGTCAACGACGAGGACGGTGACGAGGACGAGGAGGACAGCGACGACGACGGAGACCTCGACGACCCGGAGAGGAAGCGAAAGAAAAAGAAGAAAAAAGGAGGTAAATCGTCCTCAAAGTCTTCTGGTAAAACCGGTGACAAACGCGACAAAAGTGGAAGCAAATCGGCTAACAAAGGGAAGCACACCGGCGAAGACGACGGCGACAGCAGCGATGCTGTCAAGGAGGACAAGAACCGGCTGCTCTCCGCCGAGGAGCGGAAGGAACTCCTTTCCCGCAAAGACTGGCTGAAGGAAATGCTGGCAAAACAGGGAATCCATATCAAGGACAGCGCCTTCCTGGACCCCAACGAGGAAGGTCTTCTGTACCAATTGCTGAAAGCGGCGGAGAAGATTGAGGAGCGGCGGCAGAAACGGGAGCAAGAAGGAGGCGGCGGGGGAGGTGGGGAGGACGAGGAGGACGATTTCGGGACGGCCATGTTTGACGTGGGGCTGCTGGCGGAACTGCTGAGCCGCCCGACCGTCTTCTCCATCGACGACCTGGGCCGTTCGGAGCTCATGCGGCGACTGTTGGAGTCGGACGACGACTTGGCCAAGTCCCTGCTCACGCCAGATCAGATGGATAGCGTCATTGCGGCGCTGATGCAGTCGGGTAGCAAAGGTGCCCAGGAGACCGCCACGTTGCGCAGGCGGCGACTGCAGTTGCTGGAGGAGGCGCGGCGCATGAAGGACGCGGCGGAGAAGGCAAAACGGGACGCAGAGGCGGCCGCTAACAATCAGCCCGCCGTGGAGGAGAACAAGGACACCTTTGATCTCACCGAGGTCGCCCTTCCCGAAAAGGAACCCCAACCCGAGGAGGTACGGCAGAAAACCCCGTCCCGTCCTACCTCTGGCGCCCCCTCCCACGGTGAACTGGTAAACGACATGGACCGCATCATCTCCCCCATTGAACGTCCCTCCTCCAAGGGCAAGAAACCACCCCCGCCCCCCTTTGTCCTGAGGCCCGACGAGATCTCCGAGGCGCAGCGGAGGGAGCAGGAGCTGCTCTTTCAACAGTTCGAGGAGTTTGTCGCGGAGCAGGAGTCGCAGGTGGTCTACAAGGTGACCTTCCATGAGTACTCCCCCGAGCAGCTGGAGGCCTTTTTCCGCAAGCTACACCTCGGACCCCAGCAGCAGGCGCTCCTGCGAGGGAGGGCACCGCTCGCCTCCAACATCTCGCTAGACGGCGGTACGTACCATCAGCTGCCCACGATCAGCCGACCCACCAAGACCACCGTCGGCTTCCAATTCGGCTCGTCCATGCCACGGGTGACGACGGACCAGGTGAGTGTGCCGGTGAAGGTGGCACCGGTCAAGCTGTTCACCTTGACGGCACAGGACGACATCCAGGGGGCGATTCGGGAAAACTTCCACAGTTACTTGGACGACAGAAGTTATCAAATGGCACTCCGGCAGCGCTCAGAGTTACCCGCGCAACGGACGATACCAGAGGAGATGAGGGACCCTATGGAGAGAGGGTCTCACCTTCCCCCGACGGACAGCCAGAAGCGGGTCGGCCGGGGGTTCAACTTTTCGAAACCGGAGCCCACCCCGGAAAGCCAGGCCGAGGAGAAGGCAAACGCCTCCAGCACACCTCCCATTCCCCCACTGACTTCTGGCAAGACACTCCCGCCCCTCACCAAAAGAAACCCCTGAAGACCATCTCATGTATTCTTAAAAAATATATATATTGCGAAACAGCTATTTCATTATGTTCTTTATTTTGCTCAATGTACACTATCAGACTCCTTTACTGGAACGAAGGTGATTCCATTCTTTTCATAGTTTTTGCTGCATTCCTTTCGGTGGTATAATACCTGTTTCCTGACAAGCGTACACATCGCCTTCCCTTTCTCCTCCTCCTCACACCAATAGAGTCTTATCGGTAGGTTTACTTATATATTTTTTTCGCTTTAAACTATTCCAAAAAAAAAAAAAATTATGGCCCGCTTACTTCCTTGGGTAACCATTTTTCTCGTTCTGGGTCTCCTCAGTGTTCAGTCTTCCTTTAAGGAAGATGTGATCCTCGGTGACCCTGAAGCCCCAGAAACAGACCAGACGCACTTCAAGCTCCCCCCGGCGATGGCTGTTTTATCGACCAATAACTTTGATGAGGAGGTCTTTTCCGGCACGGACTCGTGGATTATTTTTTTCTACGCCCCGTGGTGCAATCACTGCCGTAACATGATGCCCCAGTTCATCAACGCCAGCATCACCCTCGAGGCTGAAAACTCGGTTCACAGTCGTTTTGCCGTGGCGAACGGCCAGGGCAACTCGAAGCTGATTGATCGTTTCAAGGTGGATGCCTTCCCTACCATTCTCTACACCACAGGGAAGGACCGGAAGTGCCACCACTACCGTGGCGGACACAACTACGACAGTTTTCTCCGCTTCGCCCGCTACCTGGAGCGTTCCGCGAGGGCTGGCACCTTCGTCGAAGATGTCACCGAAGTGGAGAGCTTCCAAAAGATGGAGAAGGATAATAGGGCGAACCGAGTTCCGTTCTACATTTACGTCCCTGCGTCTTCCCCCGTGACGGCGGAAACGGTCCGCGATGCCACCTGGAACCCCGCGATTGATGGCGCCGCCACTTTGGGTAACTCCCGCTACGCCGCCCTGTTCGAGAAGCGCCTCCCCGGCGACTGGCGCTCCTCCGCCCCGGCCTCCTACAAGAAGGTGGTGGAAGGTGCGCTGGAGTGTGCCAAGAAGGGTTACACCAGTGGCCCCAACGGCGAAGTGTTTTTTACCGTCTCCGATCGCTTTTCTTCCGCGGAGTGTTACCGTGGTCCGTGGGTGGAGCCGAACCCGAAGGCGATCAACGCCATCCACCCCTGGATGGAGCTCTTCATCGCCTCCAACGGCTTCCGCGCCGTCGAGGAGCTCAACAGTGGACTCTTTTCCATTGTGACCCAGCTGAACAAGACGTATCTGGGTCTCATCGTCACCAAAGGTTCCACCATTACCCCCGACGATCAGAACTACATTCCCGTCCTCCGCGCCATCACCCAGTCTCAGAATGAAAAACTCCACCAAAAGTCCCTCTCCGTGCTGGAGGAGTTGGAGTCCGGCCGTGTGCAGTGGTCGTACGTGGATAGCGAGGCCTACCCCGTCTGGCAGACTCGTTACGCCATCGCCGACAAGCATCTCCCTGCGTTTCTCATTATCGACACGAAGCGCGACCGCATGTTCCGGCTCCGCACCCGCGTCCCCGAGTTTGAAAAGATAAAGAATGACATCCCGTGGCAGCTGAACGGTCCCCAACACGAGTTGATTGAAAACTTCGTGGAGGAGGTGCTCGCCGATCGCTATTGGGGAGAGAAGACCGTCATTGTGGGTACCCTGACCGAGTATCTTTCGTACTTGCCGGGACTACGCACCATGTACAAGTGGGTGGGGTACGATGATTTTACCTTTATTATAGCCGCCTTTGCACTTGGGTTCTTTGTGTTCCTCATGTTCATTGGCCTCGTGGCGGAGCCCCTCATGGAAAGGTACGACGAAAAGCAAAAGGCTTTACAGAAGAAGAAAAATGATTGATCCGACGGCATGGTTCATGCCTTGTTTAGGATAATCAAATGACTGTGAATTCGCTTTTTTTTTTATTTTCGTTCCCTTTCTTTTTTTTTTTCCCCCCTTTCTGCCAATTCGATAATAAAAATAATAATAAAAAAAGAGTCTGATCTAATCACGTAAGTGTGTTCTTTTTTTTTTTCCTTACTTTTTCCCCTTTTCTTTATATATTTAAATGACATCGATTTTTTTTTTTTTAATAAACGAAAATTCCTTTTTTTGATCTCACGTTTGATGCGAGTTGAGTGCAATTACTGTTATTATTATCACTATTTTTTTTCATTTTATCACCGCAGCTGCTCAATTCGTGTCTCTTCCTTGTGTCGTGCAAACAAAAGTACTATTTTATTCTTTCTATCTTCATTCTCTGTTTCTTTCCATACAAGTCACACTTTCCCAATTTTTGTGAACCAATGTTTCGTGTCAGCAGACTTGCCCTTTGCGCCCCAGTGCTGGCGGCCGTGTATGGGAAAAGTTTTTCTGTCTCACCGCGGGCGTGGAAGCAGATTGCGACAAAAAATAGCGAGGAAGGATTCCCCAATGACAAGCGCTTTTTACGTCTCGCCATCGACTCCGGCGGCTGCCACGGATTTCTCTACAAGTTTTCCTTCGAACCCCTGACGGAGCTTACCGCCGACGACCTCCTCGTGAAGGAGACGGACGTGGTCAAGGAGGGAGAGGAGTCCACCGGCCTGACCCCCCCGCCCTCCGTGGTGGTGGACTCCATTAGTGTGGAGAAGCTGGAGAATGCGGTGCTGGATTATCATAGTGAGCTCAAGGGGAGCGCCTTTGTGGTGGTGGGGAACGACCTGGTGGACCAGTCCTGCGCGTGCGCCTTGTCTTTTTCGATTCGCAAAAAGGGTGGCAAGGCGGTTGGAACTAGTGCTCCCCCACTGAAGGGGACGACATCTGGGAACGCTACGCCCATTTCCCGTCGTGGTGCCAAAGCTGCCGCTGCTTGAATCGAACTCTAACGAAAAATATTTGCTAACGCTTTTTTTGTTCACCGTATCATATTTATATGTTTTTTTTTTTTTTTCACATATTGTAAGATGAAGCGTTGACTGTTTCTCCATAAATCTATGCACTTCTCGCCGCCCGCAAAATGAATTTACGTGTCAAACGTAGGAATGAAATCCTCCTGCTATTGCTACGTTCCCTCCCTTCTCTTTTGTTTTTCACCGATCATACGTGTATTCTTGGGTAGTCCGGTTTTTTTTTTCCTCCCAACATGAACGTCGAATCTGAAAACGTACAGATATTTCGGTTGAAGCGCAATCCGACAATGCCACTGCGCGCAGCAAAAAGTATTGGAAATAATAAATTACCCGCCAACAGCAGCTCTCTCTCGTCCCAGCTGCCGTCTTCTAGCATCAGCTACCGAAATAGCAAAACTCCGTCCGTCGACGGCGGTGACGCCAACCAAAACAGTTCTACCTATCGTAACGGTTGCAACGTCTCCGGGCTCTCCTCCACGACAAGGGGGAACTCTGCCGCCCTTGCGGCATCCGCGGCATGGCGACACGAGGTGGCTTCAAAAAAGCAACGACAGCAAAACAACGACAGTAGCAATGTACGAAAATTACTCCAACCACTGTCCACCAACGTCTCCCATGACGGAACCACCACTAGTGCGACAAAAGAAAAGCCAATCCCCCCCGCGTCCGTCACACACTTGACCGGCGCCGGCGCGAGGGTGGTAGATGGGGAAACCGTGCTGCGCCACCGACAAGGGGCACATGAGCAGGAGGAAGGCCCTGTGAGAAACAGACACGCAGACCCTGGTAACGAGGTGACAGCCGTGGGGGCACCTCCTCTAGAACGTGGAACACCCTCTCCCGCCGCCCCGTCCACTCCTTGTCCTGCGGCTCACCAGGACGAGGGGACTTCGGGTACCACTGCCGTACACTCTTCCACGACGATGTGTAGCAGCGGCGTATTGTTCTCCACTAGTAATCAATCCTACGGATGCGGGGAGAGCTGCCCTATTCCCGCTGTTTTACCCCTCACCGAGGATAACCGTTTTGCGGCGAGGGGTAGGGAAACCACAAAAAAGACAAGTTCGCGGCGGGCGAGAAGCGCTTCGTTGCAAAAACGCCTAGAGATGCTCGCTGGAAGTGGACCGCTCTGGTAAAGCACCATCCATACTTTCTGACACACACATACATACACATAGATACCTCTGTAAAACAGCTATTATCTTCCACAAAATTGTACTAGATGCTCGTTCAAAAAGTGGGTACCCTTGCCACGATCCGTAACCCTTCTTGTGCGCGTCCGTTCCCCTTTGGGCTTTACTTCACTAGTACCGTTACCTTCCTCTCCTTTTTTTTTTTTCAAGGTTCAACCATCTCTCTGTTTTTTGCAACTACAACCTTACATGTTCCGCCCGTCACGCCACGTCATGAGGGCTGCCGCCGCCTCTATTCTGCTCGCTGCCACTGCGGTCAGCGCCGCCGACGCGGTATGCCCTGCTCATTGCGAAGACGGTCACACGGATGCTGATGGGGCAGCAGTCTGCACGACGTGCGAAGTTGGCTATACAGTAAAGGAGGGTGACACCTTATGTACGCAGCAGCCCGACGCGCATTGCCGCACACCCGACCCCACCAACGAGAACAAGTGTACTGAGTGCGGTGGGGGTTACTTCCCGGATGACAACGGCGCTTGTGTGAGTTGCCTAAACAACTGCGACAGTTGCACATCCACCACCACCTGCACACGGTGCAATGCCGGCTACTTTTTCGACGGCACACAGTGCTCAACCTGCGGCGATCAATGCCACACGTGCGACAGCGCGACCCAATGCACCAATTGCAATGATGGGTATGTGAGTGTTGGCGGAGTGTGTCAGTCCTGCCAGGTGGACCACTGTGACTCGTGTGATGCGGTCGGGACGTGCTCCGTTTGCGAGGACGCCTACCTTCTGGAAGGTGGTAAGTGTACTCCGTCCACCAATCTGGACAATTGCTACTCCTACACGGGCAGCGCGACCTGTGAAGAATGCATTACCGGATACAAGGTGGTGGACGGAGGTTGCGTCCTCGACGACACCGCATGCCTTTCAGGCCTCGGCATGAAGAACGGTGAGTGTGTCAAGTGTACCCTACGGAACTGTGATATCTGCACCTTTGCCGTCGACGGCACGGAGTCCTGCGACAAGTGCGTGGTTTATCCCGGGAGCGAAGGACCGTATTCGGCATGCTGGGGAAGTGTGGACTGTGAAAGCAATAACGACGACGGTACGACCGAGGACGGCAGCAAGAACAGCGAGAGCGGCAGCACGACCGAGGACGGCAGCAAGAACAGCGAGAGCGGCAGCACAACCGAGGACGGCAGCAAGAACACCGGGAGCGAAAATACGACCGAGGACGGCAGCAAGAACACCGGGAGCGAAAGCACGACCGAGGACAGCGGCAAGAACAGCGAGAGCGACAGCACGACCGAGGACGGCAGCAAGAACACCGAGGACAGCGGTAAGGATGGCGTGAGCGGCAGCACGACCGAGGACGGCAGCAAGAACACCGAGGACAGCGGTAAGGATGGCGTGAGCGGCAGCACGACCGAGGACGGCAGCAAGGACGGCGGAAGCGGAGGTGCCGGTGACGCTGCCCTTTCGCAGCAGACCGTACTCTCCACCCTGGCCGTCGTGGTGGGGCTGCTCGCCGCCAACCTCCTTTAACACCGGATGGAGAGTTAACTTAAAAATATTACATTTCCCCCTCTTTTGTTTTTTTTACTGACTAAATATAATTTCACTTCCACGATTGGCGCTCAAACCGCAGATGAACTTCACACAGTTCGTCTGTCTCCGGTTTTGATAACTACAACAGAAGTGAGATTTTCTTTTTTCTTTTTTCTATATTACCTTATCAGGTTTCAATGTTTTTCTTATTTCTCTTTTCATGCACATTGATGTTGTCGTTTGACAAGATCTCCTTCAAAAAACTACGGTTTCTCATCTGTGAGATTCTTTTACTATTCATAAACGCCACTTGTGCGCGACTGTTCCCCCTTTGGGCGTTACTTCACCAGTACCGTTATTCTCCCATCCTACATCTTTTACAGGGTTCAACCATCTCTCTGTTTTTTTCAACTACAACCTTACATGTTCCGCCCGTCACGCCACGTCATGAGGGCTGCCGCCGCCTCTATTTTGCTCGCTGCCACTGCGGTCGGCGCCGCCGACGCGGTATGCCCTGCTCATTGCGGGGGAGGTTACACGGATGCTGATGGGGCAGCGGTGTGCACCTGGTGCTATGCCGGCTATGAAGTAAAGCAGGGTGACACCGTATGCACGAAGCTCTGCGACGCGCATTGCCGCACACCCGACCCCAACAACAAGAACAAGTGCTCCATGTGCGCTGGGGGTTACTTCCCGGATGACAACGGCGCTTGTGTGAGTTGCCTAAACAACTGCGACAGTTGCACATCCACCACCACCTGCACACGGTGCAATGCCGGCTACTTTTTCGACGGCACACAGTGCTCAACCTGCGGCGATCAATGCCACACGTGCGACAGCGCGACCCAATGCACCAATTGCAATGATGGGTATGTGAGTGTTGGCGGAGTGTGTCAGTCCTGCCAGGTGGACCACTGTGACTCGTGTGATGCGGTCGGGACGTGCTCCGTTTGCGAGGACGCCTACCTTCTGGAAGGTGGTAAGTGTACTCCGTCCACCAATCTGGACAATTGCTACTCCTACACGGACAGCGCGACCTGTGAAGAATGCATTACCGGGTACAAGCTGGAGAACGAAGGATGTGTCCGCGACGACACCGCATGCCTTTCAGGCCTCGGCATGAAGAACGGTGAGTGTGTCAAGTGTACCGTACGGAACTGTGATTCGTGCACCTTTGCCGCCGACGGCACGGAGTCCTGCAACCGTTGCGAAGGTTATTCCGAGGGTAATCCACCGTTCTCGAGCTGCCGAGGACTTTTGGACTGCGAAGGCAATAACAATGACGATGACACGGCCGATGACAGCGGCAAGGGTGCTGAGTGCACCACCGAAGACAGCGGCGATGACACCGAGAGTGGCAGCACCATCGAGGACGGCAGCAAGAACACCGAGGACGGCAGCAAGGACAGCGAAGGCGACGACAGCGAAAGCGACGACACCACCAAGGACGGCAGCAAGGGATCCCAGAGCGGTAACGACAGCAGTGAGGACGGCGGCAAGGGCGGCGAACATGGTGGACCCGGTGACGCTGCCCTTTCGCAGCAGACCGTACTCTCCACCCTGGCCGTCGTGGTGGGACTGATCGCCGCCAACTTCTTTTAATACCCGATTGGGAGCTAATTTAAAATCTATGCATTTCCCCTTTTTTTTGTTTTTACTGGCTAAATATAATTTCACTTCCACGGTTGGCGCCCGGGCAGCAGATGAGCTTCACGCAGCCCATCTGTCTCCGGTTTTGATAACTACAACGGAAGTGAGATTTTCCTTTCCCTTTTGCATCATGTTCCGGGGTTTCATTGTTTTTCTCTTTTCATGCATACTGATGTTGTCGTTTGACAAGATCCCCTTCAAAAAACTACGGTCTCTCATCTGTGAGATTCTTTTACTATTCATGAACGCCACCTGTGCGCGACTGTTCCCCTTTAGGCTTTACTTCACCAGTACCGTTACCTTCCTCTCCTTTTTTTTTTCAAGGTTCAACCATCTCTCTGTTTTTTTCAACTACAACCTTACATGTTCCGCCCGTCACGCCACGTCATGAGGGCTGCCGCCGCCTCTATTTTGCTCGCTGCCACTGCGGTCAGCGCCGCCGACGCGGTATGCCCTGCACGCTGTTGGGAAGGTCACGTTACCGAGGATGGGACGGTGGTGTGCGAGTCGTGCAGTCTTGGCTATGGATGGGTGCAGGAGGAGCTGCTATGCAAGCAGCTGTCCGACCCATACTGCGACACAGTTGACCCGAATGACGTGAACAGGTGCACTGAGTGCGGTGAGGGTTACATCCCAGACGAGAACGGTGTTTGTGTGAATTGCGTGGAGAACTGCGATGTTTGCCAAACCACCACCACCTGCAAAACGTGCAATAACGGTTTCTTTTTGGATGGCGCAAAGTGCTCACCCTGCGGCGATCACTGCACGTTTTGCGACAGCCCGACCCAGTGCACATTTTGCAAAGATGGTTATTTCAAGGTTGACGGAGTATGCCAGTCCTGCGGGGTGGAACACTGCGACACGTGTGATGCGGTCGGGACGTGCTCCTACTGTGAGTATGATTATCGCCTGGAAGGTGGTAAGTGTGTTCCGAGCGACAATCTGAAGTACTGCTATGAGGGTACCGGCAACGCAAAGTGCCTCGTGTGCCTTCCCGGGTACAAGCTGGAGAATGAAGGATGTGTCCGCGATGAGACCGCATGCCTTTCAGGCCTCGGCATGAAGGACGGTGAGTGTGTCAAGTGTTCCGTACGGAACTGTGCTGTGTGCACTTTCGCCGCCGACGGCACGGAGTCCTGCGACCGGTGCGAGGTCAAGCCGCCAAGCGGCAGTGCACCGTACACGGCCTGCTGGGGATATTTGGAGTGCGTACCTGTCGATGACGGTGAGAACGGCAGCACGACCGAGGACAGCGGCAAGGACGGCGAGAGCGGCAGCAAGAGCGCTGAGGACGGCAGCACCACCGAGGACGGCAGCAAGAACAGCGAGGACGGCAGCAAGAACACCGAGAGCGGCAGCACCACCGAGGATGGCAGCACGACCGAGGATGGCAGCAAGGACGGCGGAAACGGAGGTGCCGGTGACGCTGCCCTTTCGCAGCAGACCGTGTTCTCCACTCTGGCCGTCGTGGTGGGGCTGCTCGCCGCCAACTTCTTTTAATACCCGATGGAGAGTAAACATTAAATTTATACATTTCCCTCTCTCTTTTTTTTTTTTTACTGGCTAAATATAATTTCACTTCCACGATTGGCGCCCAAACCGCAGATGAGCCCCATGTAACCCGTCTGTCTCCGGTTTTGATAACTACAACAGAAGTGAGATTTTCTTTTTCCTCTTTTCATTACCCTCTCAGGTTTCAATGTTTTTATTATTTTCTCTTTTCATGCACATTGATGTTGTCATTTGACAAGATCCTTTTCAAAAACTACAGTCTCTCATCTGTGAGATTCTTTTACTATTCATGAACGCCACTTGTGCGCGACTGTTCCCCTTTGGGCTTTACTTCACCAGTACCGTTATTCTCTCTCTGTCTCTCCCTTTTTTTTTTTCTTCAAAAAAAAAAATAATATCATCTAGTTGTTCGGATACAGTGTTGTGTTTTTGTGGTTTGTTAAACTTCATTATTATTTCTGTGTGAAGGTTTTTATTTTATTTTTTATATATATATGACTTCCTGCGAGCCGGATGGAGACATTGAGAACCGTTACTATGGAATAGGATCTGACCAGCACAAGTCAAAGAAGAAGAAAAAGAGCACCAGTACAACCCCAAAGGCAGATTTAGTCGATGACTTTGACAACCACCTGGAGAACAGTCCGTTTGCACCGAGCGATGTGTGCCCTAGCTGTGGCTACCCCCGCGGTAGCAGCGTGGTCTGCCCGGTCTCCCTCCGCCACCACGGTACCGATGAGGTGGTCAAGTCACACAGCCGGACCCCATCGGGTGGGATGCGGCTGTTCCACCGACTGAAGCACAAGTCCAGCAAGAGCACGACCCCACAGGAAGGGGTCACCCCACGCTCCAACGACCCGACGACCCCCTCGGCGATGCTGCCGCCGCCGTGCACCGGGGAGGGGGCGGTGGTACTCAGCGCCAACAGCACCCCCGCCTGCTACGAGGACGAGCCAGAGGAGGGAGAGGAGGAGGAGGACGGGGAGGGCCCCCCGGAGGAGGAGCGCGCGATGCAGTACTACTGCTACACCGACGAGAACGGCGACACCTACTACTACGCCGCTGAGATGGAGGACACGGTCCCTCCGCTCCTCGACGCAGATCCACACCGAGGAGGACCCCCCGGCGGAGGAGGCTGGGACCTACGAGGGGGAGGCGACCACCTATGTCTACTGCTACACCGATGAGAATGGGGTGCAACAGACCGCGGTGGTGCAGGGTGGGTACGGCGGCGAGGCGGCCTCCCACGCCACGACCGACGCCCTCGACGGCTCGCACCAGCACACACCGCGGGCGGAGAAGAAAAAGAACAAATTTGCCTCCACGTTTAACAGTTTATTTAAAAAGAAGGATTCGAGAAAAGGGTCGAAGGTGACGTTAGACTCCAACACCGTCTCTGACGGCCGCTCCAACGCGGACGGCAGCTCCTTCCCAGCGGTGGAGGCTCACGTCGACACCACCAACAACTCGTTCCTGTATAGTTACCTAGATCAACAGGTCGCGGACTATATCGAGTCCCTCCCTCCGGCGGAACGAAAAAAGTTCGAAAAGGAGCGAAAAAGTATGATTCAAAAGTTAGAGGAGGAAGAGAAGAAACAGCGGGGGAAGATTAAGTCTCTCCGGAAGGAGTATATGGAGAACACAGCGAGGGACCGACGGGCGAAGGCGTATGCGTTAAAAAATGAAGAAAAGGCAACGAAAAAAGCGGACGACGATGCCGATCCTTTTTAGACATCAAAAAAAAAAAAAAAAAAGCACCAAGTTTGCACAGTTTCTTTTTTTTTTTTTCCATTTTATTATTTTCATTGTGTACAGTGTTCCAATGTGACATTGATACAAATATATCCTCGACCATAAACAAAAACAAAAAACAAAACAAAGGAAGAAAAAAAAAAAATTATCTTTTAAATGTATATTTCTTTCCCTCTAGAAAGTGTAATACTAACTACAGAATTTTTTTTTTTTTTATTTTCCTTTACTCCCTTCAAATGTGTGTAGGTGTTCAACAGACAGGACGCAATGATACTTTCTTATCCCTCCCTTCTTCTTTCTTTCTCTGCACATCAGTCAATACATCCTAAATAATAATAAAAGAAGAAAAATGTTCAACCGCTCCCGTGTTGCGCTGCAGTTCTGGAAGTCTAAGGTGGATCCTTACGCCCCCAAGAAGATTGCCGCCATTCCTCAAAAAAAGCCCTACTACACGGCGCTGGAGAAGGATAAGGAGTACTACTGGTGCACGTGCGGCCTGAGCGCCAAGCAGCCTTTCTGCGATGGGGCCCACAAGAAGTACAATGAGAAGCACAACACGGAGCTGAAGCCCCTCAAGTTCAAGGCGGACGCGACGGGCAAGAAGTTGCTCTGTGGCTGCAAGAACACCGAGAAGGGTCCCTACTGTGACCTATCGCACATTGGTGTGATCTTCCGTACCGCCGTCGGCATCGACAAGGACCCCAAGCCTTAACGTTTTTTTTTTCTTCTTTTTTTCTCCCGTTTTTTTAATCTTTTTCTCGCCAAAAAAGAAAACACAAATGAAAAATAAAATAGGAATAACAGAAATCTATATGAAAAAAAAAATTAAATGAACAAAAATAAAGAGACTTATCCACATCAATGTTTTCTTTCCTTCCTTTCTAGTGCGTTGTAGTTTCGTGGTTTATTATTTTCGAACTTATTCACTTAGGACACAAATCAAATCAAACACACAACAAAAAAAAAAAAAAAGTTTGTATTCTCTTTTACGTTTGAAGGATAATACCACACACGACATAACAGCATCTCTCTCTCTCTCTCTACTTCACAGTTTAGTGAGTATTAGTATTTTTTTTATTTTTAAATATTAAGCATGTCCGTTAGCTTTTCCACCCTGGTGCAGCGCGCCCGCCCCGCGTCCAACCACGCGACCTCTTCCGCCTTCCGCGAGGTGCTGAAGAAGCTTCCCCCCACCAACGTTTCTGCCCTCGGCAACGGCGTCCGTGTGGCCTGCGAGGAGAACCCCCTCTCCAAGGTCGCCACGGTCGGTGTCTGGCTCGATGCCGGTAGCCGCTACGAGCCGGCCCAGTTCGCCGGTGCCTCTCGTGTGCTGGAGAAGTGCGGTTTCCTCGGAACTGCCAACCAGTCCGGAGAGCAGATCACCAAGGCGATTGATGAGCTCGGTGGACAGATTGCCGTCAACGTTGGCCGCGAGCACACCTACCTCTACATGAAGGTCGCCAAGGAGAACACCAGCCGCGCGGTTGGCCTTCTCGCCGATGTGGTCCGCAACGCCCGCCTCAGCGACGCCGATATCGTGAAGGCCCGCAGCCAGGTGCTGGAGGAGCAGCGTCTCTTCGAGGAGCGCCCCGATGATATCTGCTTCGACAACCTCCACCGCTGCGCCTTTGACAGCACCTCTCACGGCCTGGGTACCCCCCTCTACGGCACTGAGGCTGGTGTCCAGACGGTGACCGCGGAGGAGCTCAAGAAGTACCGCACCAGCGTCCTCGGCGGCAGCCGTGTCGTCGTGGTGGGTGCCGGTGGTGTGGACCACACCGCCCTCGAGAAGGCTGCCCAGCAGTACTTTGGGGACCTCGAGAAGGGTAGCACCCGTCTCCCCGTGGAGAGCCGCTACGTGGGTGGGGAGTACCGCTTGTGGAATCTTCGCTACAAGACCGCCAACATTGCCTGGGCCTTCCAGACCTGCGGCGCCGCCTCCGAGGATAACGTCCCTCTCGCCCTCGCCTGCGAGATCCCCGGCAGCTTCCACCGCTCCCAGCACGAGTTGGGTCAGCACGCGATGCACCGTGTCCTCAAGACCTTCTCCTCCCTCGACCACTCCACCCCCACCAACACGCACTTCAACGAGAAGTGCATCGAGACCGCCAACCCTTTTCTTCACTCCTACAAGGATGAGGGTCTCTGCGGTATGTACGTGGTCGGCCGCCCCGCCGCCGGTGGCCCCGGTGACGGTGGTGTCATGGTAGAGGTGCTGCAGTACACGATTGCGGAGTGGTGCCGCTTCGCCCAGAAGATGCTCCACGAGAATGAGCTCAACCAGGCCAAGACAAACCTCAAGGCCCAGCTGCTCTTCAATATGGATGGTAGCGCCAACACCGCCCAGGATATCGGCCGCCAGGTGCTCCACCTCGGCCGCCGTGTGCCCCTTGGTGAGATGTACGACCGTATCGATGATACCACCGGCACCAACGTGCAGGAAGTGCTTCAGCACTACTTCTACGGCCGCAAGCCCGTCTACAGTTATCTTGGCTACATTGCGAACATTCCTCACTACGACTGGACCCAACACTGGACCTACAAGTACTGGTATTAAGCATGAGGGATGTGCGTATGGACATCTTTTTTTTTTTTTTTAATACTTTTATTTTCGAAAGGAAATGAAAAAGAAAGGAAAAGAAGATGTTTGCGCACTAGCAAAAATAACGGAAAATCTAATAATGAAGTATCTAGTAGTAGTTTTAATTTTTTTTTCCATCTCTTTTTTCTTAGCACACCTTACTAAATATCTTATGAATAACTCTTTTTATTTTCGTTTAGGGTAAACAAGTATTTGTAATTTAGTAATTCATATATGAAAATAATTTTTTTTTTTTCGTTTCATTGTTGACATTGGATATTTGTGCTTTTCCGTTTTGAAAGTTTTTGAAAGCATTTTTTTTTTAAAAACTATTCTCTCCTCTTTCTCTTTTTTTAGTTGTTTGATCCATATAGTGTTTTTTTTTTCTTTTTTCATCTGTGTACTGAACTAGTAGTGTATCCATGGAGAAACTTCGTATCCTGTTGAAAGATAAGGTGGCGAGGGATAGCAAGAACCCTCCCGTCGCCGGGGAGGACGAGTCCAAGGCAAAGGTGTGCTGGCTCTGCGGCTGCCAAGCAAAGACCCGTTTCCGCCTGAAAGACTCCAGCGCCCTGTGCTTTTCGTGCTTCCGCACCGCCTACTGGGCACTCGTCCACCCCAAGATCAACGTTCCTGCTCGTCAAAAGTCGGACGCCGCCTTCACCAAACTCATCGAATCCATCCAGCTGGACGAAACCAACGGAGATGTGTCGAGCTCCCTCGCCTTTGAGGTCACGGAGCCTTCGCAGGCGTCCTTCTTTCTCAGCCGTTCCGCCAGACCGTCCACCAAGGCCGGCTACAAGTGCCCCCGCTGCTCTTTCCAGAACGCCGCCCCCACCGGTCCCTGCCACCTCTGCGGGTGTGTGCAGGGCCAGGCGGTGTTCTGCCCCGTGTGCAGCACGGAGGTGGCGGCCGAGTACGACCCCAACACGGCGACCAAGTGCACCAACCGCAAGCGTCACCTCGCCTGGTTCTGCTCCCACTGCGATCACGGCCACTCCCTCGACGGGGATGTGTGCGAGGGCTGCGGGAAGAGCCGTAGTTGGGTCTGCTCCCAGTGCACCGCCTTGAATGATTCGACCAAGAACCAGGAGGGGCTGCGGTACTGCTCCACTTGCTCCGCCTACAACACCCCGGATGACATTGTCATGGGGAAAAAACGTCTAGATGAGGAGACCTATCGCGAGCTGATACGCACCCAGGCGAACAAGGCGGGTTCGGAGGTAGTCTTCGGCGTGAATGACACCGGCACGCTGGAGGAGCAGCGCCGTAACAGCGAGATTGAGCAGGGGAAGGCGACCCTCAACGCACGTCTGAAGCGGTTGGGAAAGCAGATTACGGCACAAAAACAGGACGGCAACTGTCTCTTTTCCGCCCTTGCCCACCAGCTCTTTGGGAACTCCCGGCTCCACCGTCTGGTGCGGTCGCTAGTGGTGGCCTACATGCGGGAGAACTCCCGTGACTACGCTGCCTTGTTTGAAAACTGGCCCAACTATATCGTAGAAATGACCAAAGAGGGGACGTGGGGCGATGAGGTGTGTGTCAACGCCGCGGCTCGCTGTTTTGGCGTCAACATTCACCTCATCACCAGCGATAAGGACCGGTGGCATGTCGTTTTCCAGCACGAAATTCTTGGAAACTCCCAAACCAATCTGCGAAATGTGATTAAAACCACAGAAAAGGAAAACAGTCCGACGTATAGACGGTCCCCCTCGGAGTCTCACCCAGGGGCCATCTGCCTCTTCTTAGCCTACCTGCGCAACGTGCACTATGATGACATCACCCCAAGTCCAGTCGACAACATAGTCCTCTCCGACCTGCTGCTGCCGGAGCTGCAGAAGATGATCGGGGAGGAGGGACACCAGCAGGGGCAGCGGGTGGCGCCACCGGTACCGGTGACACGTGGGCCTAGCTCCGGCCTGTCGGGGTTCACCGCCCCTACCACACCACCACCACGGGAGACCAATAGCAATAATGCCTCCTTCAAGTAAAAAAAAAAAAAGCAAAAACGCAAAAGCTGTAATGGAAAGAGAGTACAGACGTGAGTTGGGCTTTTAGATAAACAAAAACAAGCGAGTGTAAAAGACATATACACGAAAAATAAATAAATAATAGTCCGTATCATTGCTGTAATCTTTAAAATTAAGAAGCATGAACACTGCATAGTCAGATGAAAAGAAGTAATCATCCATAATAATAATAAAAAGAAAACCATCAAATAAAAACATTTTAGGAAGGTGCGAAATAACAAAAATAAATGAGGGGTCAACTTGTCGTAGAAAAAGGAATTGACTTTTTTTTATTTATTTTTTGACGTTCCACCTGCGTTTTTATTTTCATGTATATTTATTACCCCGTCCTTATATACACACACACAAAAATAAAATAAAAACACAGTTGCTTGATTTATTTTTCTTTTCACCTTTTACTTGTTTTCTCCTTTTTTTTTTTTATTTTAGTTGCCCGCGATAAACGGAAGTGTTTTTGTTCGTGACTAAAATAACATCAATAATCATAATCATGGAGAGAACAGAAAACAAAAATAAATACTACCTATACACCTTTTTTAGCTTTCTCTCTCCTCTGTCTATATGCAGTGTGAATGTATCTTAACGCTTTATCCCAGTTTATTATCTCGTGCTAGCGTCTATTTTTTTTTTTTTCGTTCTTGCGTTGAATTGTCACACTTTTTTATCCTGTTGAAAACATCAGACCCCCTACTTCCCTCTCGTCCAACAGCATCATTTTTTTTTTTTTTTAAATATGAGTACCCACGATGAGGTAAAACAGACTGGGGGCCGTCGCCCAGAGCGAGGGGTGATTTACTTCTCCTCCGTCCCCCCTGATATTCTCCCGCAGGAGATACGAGGTCACTTTAGTCCGTTCGGGGCGGTGGGTAGAATGAAGTTCGTGCCCTACCCCAAGAAGGAGCGACGCCCCGGCGGCCCCTTGCTGCCCCTCCGCTACAAGGAGGGGTGGATGGAGTTCTACAAAAAAGAGGACGCCATCAACGCGGCCACACAGATGAATCTTAGTCCTGTCGCGGTACGCCGCCAGCGGAAGAGTTATGGCAGGATGTGGAATGTGAAGTATCTACCGCAGTTTGAGTGGGGGCAGCTGGCGGAGTCCAAGGAGGAGGAGCGCCGCCTGCGACGGGCGGAACTGCTCTCGGCTAGACGGGAGGAACAGTCTCTGAATGAACAGTACCGTCGATTGGTGCTGCAGAAGAGGAAGAAGACGAAGCGGCCACGGGACCAGGAAGGGGAGAGCACCGGTGAAGTTAGGGAGGAGCCAGCGGAGAAACACGAGAAACCGGAGACGCCGGATAGGGAGGCGACCAAACCCAAGAAAAAAGCAACGTTAAAAACACAAAAAATAAAAAACCAAAAAAGCTGAATAACCCCCCCACATACTCGTTTAATTAATTAATACTATGATTTACTGCATATCTACTTAATTTATTCCTGTATACGATGCACAACATTTCGCCATTTTCATTATTCTTATTGTAATCGTTCTCTACTGACCTCATCTCTCTCTCCTTCTCTTTTATTTATTTGTTGCCCGCCCCAAAAAAATACTACTAGAAAAAAAAAAAAAAAGGAATTTCGTTAAACTGTTCCGTTTTAACCAATTACTCTTCCGTCGTGCGCTCCCTTCTTTTCTGTCCCTACGCTACACCAACCACCCTAGCCGTTTGACCCCGACCCGTGGCTCAAACCTACCGCATACTATTATAACACCCTACCGTTTTCAATCCTCTGATATGTCCAAGAAGAAGGCAGCCTCCACCGCAGTGGACCTCAAGACGCTTGAGCAGCCCGCCTTCTGGAAGGCGCGCTCCGACCTCTTTGAGCAGCTCTGGCAGAAGCAGCAGGAGGAGTACCAGGCACGTAAGCAGCCGATCAAGGTGACGCTCCTCGACGGAAAGGTGATGGAGGCGGAGAGCTGGGTGACGACCCCGATTGAGATTGCCAAGCGCCTCTCCAACTCCCTTCCCGAAAAGGTGATTGTCGCCAAGGTGAACGACCAGCTGTGGGACCTCACCCGACCTTTCGAGGAGGACTGCTCCCTCGAGCTGCTGGACTGGGAGGAGAAGGAGGCCAAGGAGGTCTTCTGGCACAGCTCTTCCCACGTGCTGGGGTACGCCCTGGAGCGTATCTTTGACACGAAGCTGTCGGTCGGGCCGTCCCTGGAGGAGGGTGGGTTCTTCTACGAAGGCCTCACCAACCGCCCCGTCTCGGAAGGGGACTACGCCTCCATTGAGGCCGCCATGCAGGAGCTCGTCAAGCAGAAGGTGCCCTACCAGCGCCTCGTCGTCAAGAAGGAGGATGCGCTGCGGCTGTTCGACTACACCCACTTCAAGAGCAAGATTCTGGCGTCGAAGGTGCCGGAAGGGGGTACGTGCACGGTGTACCGCTGCGGTAACCTCATCGACCCCTGCCGCGGACCCCACCTCCCCGACACCGGCCGTGTCAAGTCCTACATGGTGCACAAGAACTCTTCCTCCTACTTTGAGGGCAAGGCGGAGAACGAGGTGCTCCAGCGGGTGTACGGTATTAGCTTCCCCAAGGCCAGCATGCTGACGGAGTGGAAGACGCTCCAGGAGGAGGCGGCGAAGCGGGATCACCGGGTGATTGGGCGTCAGCAGGCGCTCTTCAACTTTAATGAGGTGTCCCCCGGCAGCGCGTTTTGGCTCCCCCACGGCGCGCGTATCTTCAACCGCATTATCGACTTCCAACGCAAGCAGTACCGCAAGCGTGGGTTCGAGGAGGTGATCTCTCCCAACATTTACTCCTGCAAGTTGTGGATGGTGTCTGGCCACTGGGAGAAGTACGAGGATAGCATGTTCCGGACCGTCTGTGAGAAGGAGGAGTATGGTCTGAAGCCGATGAACTGCCCTGGCCACTGCATCCTCTTCGCCTCCCAGCCGCACTCCTACAAGGAACTACCGATCCGCTTCGCCGACTTTGGCGTGCTGCACCGTAATGAGCTGAGCGGCGCCCTCACCGGCCTCACCCGTGTCCGCCGCTTCCAACAGGACGATGCGCACATTTTCTGCCGTCTCGACCAAGTCGCCGATGAGATTGTCTCCGCGCTGCGCTTCCTCAAGGATGTGTACGACGTGCTCGGCTTCAAGTTCTACCTCTGCCACTCCACCCGCCCCGCCAACAAGCTCGGCACGGAGGAGGTCTGGGACACCGCGGAGGCGCAGCTGCGCATCGCGCTGAACGGCTTCTGTGGAATCCCCGAGAAGCTACCCGACCCCTTCGGCAAGGACGGCGATGAGTTCTCCTTTGACGGCCGGCCCGATGCCCTCAAGAAGCTGAAGGCCCTCGCCCGCAAGAATGCCAATAGCGAGGACCCCAACGTGTGGAAGGGTCCGTCCCACCCGCTCGGTTGGTTCGAGAACACCGGGGATGGCGCCTTCTACGGGCCCAAGATCGATATCCAGGTCGAGGACGCCCTCGGCCGCCGTCACCAGTGCGGTACGATCCAGTTGGACTTCAACCTCCCCCAGCGCTTCGGCCTCAAGTACACCTTGCCCACTGCGGAGAAGACGGAGCAGGAGAAGGAGCAGCAGACACCAAAGGAGAAGAAGGAGAAGAACGCCGCCGCCCCTGCCGCTGCCGCCGCTCCGGCCAAGGACGCCCCCAAGGTTCTCTCCTACGAGACCGCCGTGAAGGACCTCGGCATCGACCTCGAGCTCGACCCCAACCAGGCCCGCCCCGTCATGATCCACCGTGCCATCTTTGGTTCCATGGAGCGCTGCATCGCGATTCTCTGCGAGCACTACGGCGGGGAGTGGCCCTTCTGGATGAGCCCTCGACAAGTGATGATTGTCCCTGTGTCGAACGCGCTCGCCGACTACGCCAACGAGGTACGAGACCACCTCTACGGCGAGGGATTCTTCGTGGATGTCGACCTCGGTAGCGCCACGCTGGACAAGAAGATCCGCAATGCGGAACTGGCACGGTACAACTTTATCTTTGTCGTGGGACAGCAGGAGCTGGACTCCCGCTCCGTCAACGTCCGGGCTCGCGGAGAGAAGCGTATAGGCAACAAGAGCCTCGATGAGGCGACGCAGTGGTTGAACGGGTTGGCGAACTCTTGCTCCAAGGAGTATTAATAATAATAATAATAATAAGAATCAAACGTACACACACAATTTTCGTTTTTTTTTTCCCCCCTTGTTGAGATATGATAGTAATAATCGTAATGTTAAAAAGAATATAATAAAAAAGAAGTTAAAATGCCACTATAATAACTGTTAGGAGTTTCTTAAATCATCTTAATTTTTTTTTTTTTTTATATTGTTAGTTGTTGCCGCGTCTCTTTCCTTTTTTGTTTTTCCCCCCTTGAATCTTTCATGTCTCTGTATGTCAATGCTTGTCTACTTTTCCCTCTTTTTTTTTTTTTTTTTACACAAACAACAACAACAACAAAAAAGGTGATTACTTATACAACATGGGTAAGACTGTCCTCAGTTGCCGTAAGGGTAACGGCTCCATCTACCAGGTCCACGGCCACAAGCGCCTCGGCCCCGCCAAGCTCCGCATTCTCGACTACGCCGAACGCCACGGTTTCATGCGCGGTATTGTGAAGACGATCGAGCACGAGCCCGGTCGCGGTGCCCCCCTCGCCAAGGTGGAGTTCCGCCACCCTTACAAGTTCAGACGCGCCAAGGAGCTCATGGTCGCCCCCGAGGGTCTCTTCACCGGCCAGTCCATTATCTGCGGTACCAAGGCGCCCCTCGCCATCGGTAACGTGCTCCCTCTCGGTCAGATCACCGAGGGTTGCATCGTCTGCAACGTGGAGGCCAAGCCCGGTGACCGTGGTACCCTCGCCCGTGCCTCTGGCGGTTACTGCGTCATCATCTCCCACAACCCCGAGACCGGCCGCACCCGCCTAAAGCTCCCCAGTGGCCAGAAGAAGTCCGTCCCCAGCACCAGCCGTGCCATGGTCGGCATTATCAGTGGCGGCGGTCGTATCGAGAAGCCCGTCCTCAAGGCCGGTAACTCCTACCACCGCTTCCGCGGCAAGCGCAACTGCTGGCCCAAGGTTCGTGGTGTGGCCCGTAACCCGGTGGAGCACCCCCACGGTGGTGGTAACCATCAGCACATTGGTCACCCCTCGACGGTGTCCCGTCACGCCCCTCCCGGCCAGAAGGTCGGTCTCATCGCTGCCCGCCGTACTGGTATCGTCCGCGGTAGCAAGGGCGTCAAGGGTGCGTGGCATCCCGAGGAATAAAAAAACAAACGAAAAGAAAGGAAGTCTTTTTTTTATTTTTTTAAGAAAAGATTTTGTTTTTTTCCTGTTTTGTTTTTTTTGACGTTCATAAGAGGTAAAACGAATAAGTAATTCACTCTCTTTTTTTTTATCATTTCTTATTTATCTTAAAAAAAAAAAAGCACATATCGCGCATATACTTTTATAGAACACGTGTGTTTTTCAGGTCGTTGATTCTATTTCTAACGACTCCTTTTCTCTCTCTTTTTTCTTTTCCGAGTAGACTCCTAGTATTAACATAGCTATCACTTCCCCCCCAACTTCCCATTTTCCGTACTTCTTGAACTCTTATTTCACTTATCGCATTGACGACTCTGCACAGGAAAAATAAAGTTATATAAAAAGAAAAAATCAGTGGTTGGTTTGTTCGACGCACGTTTTATTTGTAGAGTAATTATATACTTTTTTTTTTTTTTTTGACGTGCTACCAACAACAAACAATAAAAAAAGAAAGAAAGCATAAAGCATTATCATATCAATTGAAAAAATAAAAATATAGAGTTAAAAAAAAGAAGAAGAAAGAAAAAAAGAAAACAAGAAAAACTAAAGAATAAAGAGTAAAGAAAGAAAGAAAGAAAAAAAAAAAAAAGACAAAAAGAAAAAGAAAAAGAAAAGAAAAAAATTGAAAGCATAAAAAAAAAAAGAGTTATTAAGTTTTTTTACTATCCTAGTGCAGAGATCAATATATATATTTTTTTTTTTTTTGTAAATAAGAGTTCTTTGAAAAGCGAAATCCACGGGTCATTTTCAAATAGAACTGCTGTATCCATAAAGCATTTTGTTTTTTTTTAAATTAATCATTGAAACGGAAAAGTAAAATAAAAAAGTAATTCACCTATTTGGAAAATATAAAAGTAAATAAATAAAGTAATAACGCAAACTATACCATGAGCAACAATAAGCCCAAACAAAGCCTTATGAACCCCGCGCGGCTCTCCCGGCAGAGCACCGGTCAGAAGAGCAGCAAGACCAACTTCTCCGCCTTCACAGGGAAGCAGAGCAGTGCCTCCGTCAGCCCTGGCAGGAGTCGCAGCAGCGGCAGCAGAGCCTCCAAGGCCGCTGGTGGCCCCCGCAAGAGTATGCTCCCCTCCCTCCGCGTCCCGGTCGCCAACCCCGAGGACTACGACGACGGCTCCCCCGAGGATGCCGCCGTGACCCCCAGAGTTACCGAGGAGCTGCGGCAGCCGTCCCTCTCACTGGCCTCCTCCCCTGGGAAGGTCCGACCCTCCCTCACGGACCCACTACAGCCGATGGGGGATATTCAGCGTATCGAGGGCGAGCTGTGGTATGTGACGGCCAAGACAGGCCCTGGGAAGAAGGTGGGCGGCAGGGTGGGCAGCCCGCAGTGGGTCGTGTGCGAGGATCAGCGACTGTCCATCTACAGCGGATGGGGTGGCAAGAGTCGACTACTGGAGGAGATGCAGTTTGACCGGGTGCGATTGTTGTTCAACTTTTCTCACTTGCACAAGCACAATGAGGAAACCCTTAGCGGCGGTCCCTCCACGCGGCGTATTTCCCTCCAAAAAGGGGCGGTGGCGCCCAAGAATCACTTCAAACCGCGTGTACAAGATAAGAAACTAGCGTGCTACTATTATTTTGGTGTCGAGGGGATCAAGCGGGAGGTCGAGACCGGCCGCTACCGCCGACAGCTCATCGTCCTGTCCACCGACCAGCCGGACGACTACAAGATTTGGATTAACTTCTGGACCGAAATGGCGGAACTGAGACCGATGGTAGGGAACCGCGAGATGAGTTTTAGCATGTCCCCCAGCCACATGGAGGATGGTGGCCCGCAGCTAGAGGGCTGGGACCCCAACTTTGAGTTCCCCCAAGAACACCCCGCCAGTAGTATTCATTCCTCCGATGAGGATCCTCTCCTAGCCGCTACCAAAGCGTTCCCCCACGCCAAGGGTTTATCCCCCGATCCGGATGGACCACCACTGGCTAGAAATTTAATCGATGAACTAGCTGACACCGCGGGCGGTTTGATGGAGCGGCTGGAGGAGTACGAGGAGTCGGTCCGTGAGGGGCTAGAGTACATGGAGCTTTCTTCTCGCGCCTTATTGGAGGCGACTTTAGACTTGCAATCGGTGGTGACGAGCGCCGGTGGCACCACGGGGGACCCCGTTCCCAAGAAGAAGAGACCCCAACTGAGTGTAGCGGAGAAGTCGAAGGAGGCTCCCCTCAGTCCTGCCGACACCATAGAGTATTTGCAAGGGGAGGTCCGCCGTCTGTGTAGGGAGTTGCAGTCGGTCAAACCGCCGCAAGCCGTCGCAGCGGAACCGGCGCCATCTTCGGAGCTCGAGGCACTCCGGTCCGAGCTCGACGCGCTTCGGACGGAAAATGCCACCCTCCAGGAAACGGTCCGGACGAGTAGGAAGAATGTCTGGGACGGAATAGAAGGTGCGGTCGAGGACTGGCAACACTATGAATTCAGCAGCGGCGAGGCATGCCAGAAGAGTGAGGTGCTAGCGGCGGATACCGATTTAGTCGAGCGCATACTCACCACCATCGCCGACCACAACACCGCTTCCTCCGAGGAAGGGGCCGACTCCAACGGAGAGGATGAGAGACAACCGCCACCGTTGATCCTCGAGTTTATCAAGACTTTTCCCTCCGAGCACGCACGGCGCTTGAAAGACCAGAACGAGGCGGCACAGCGTACATTGGGCGACAGTGTTTTGCTAGAGGCACTGCAGATTCACTGCAAGTCGGTCGACCAAACGAACCCCACCTCCCCAGAAGTGGCACACTATCTAGAGACGTTGCGCGACGTCATGGCATTCGACGCGGGCGAGCAGACGCCGGCTGACAAGGACGCCTTACTTCAAAAAGTAGAACACAGTACCGGAGACCTTATGTCTCTCCTCTCCCACTACGCCGCCAGGCAGGAGGTCTACTGCGACTATCTCACACGACTAGCCAGAAAGATGGACTGCAGGGCTTTTGTGAGCCCGGCGCAGTTGAGAGAGATGGTCCGTGAACCTTGCGTTGATGCCAATAGTGTGACGTTAAGGGAACCAAATGAGGTGAGTGACTTGGAGACTTCCCTCTCCCTCGAAGGCCGTATTGCTAGTGCCGTGGATCACTTTCGCAGTTTTAGAGAAAGCACCCTATTTTACGAGGGTCTTTTGATGAAACTCATTGGGGTCCCTAATGAGAACCGATCAGCCAATCTTTCCGATGATGTCATAGCGGAACACCTTCAAGCGTGGCGAAACGCAGCGGATGCTGGTGAGCAAAGCGGCCTTGACACGTCGCTTGCCGATGAGAATTCCCCGCTGGCGCAGCTTGAAAAGGAAGAGGGGACTGTTCTAGACCACGATCGTTTTCCTCTTCTGACGGATCGGTACGTCGGCACCGTTAGTGTGGCGGAGGCCAACCAAGCCCTTTGTCGCCTTCTAGTCTCTTCCCTCCACCCACCCGACGTGGACGGTGAGGTCGGCCCCAATTTAGCCACTCTTGTGGAGTTGCTCACGTCTGCAATGACTACCGAACGGAATCGCCTGGACAGTTACTATTCTGTTTTGTGCGACCTCAACGACCAGGCCTCGGATAACCACAAGGGCCAGGAGAATAGAGACGTACTCACCCAACTGCGCGAAGAGGTGAACGAATCCGGCGCACAGCTGGATTGCATCCCGGAGCTGTCGGCTTGGCTCAACACATCGGTGGACGAAATGCAGACAACTATCTCTGCCGCCCTCCAAAAATCCAACGATGCCAACGACGAACTGGAGAAGCTGCGGGAGGAGATCCGTGCCCTTGAGGAAGAGCGTGCCGCTGTTCAGTCTGTGCTGGATGGCGATGTCGCGGAGGACGCGAAGGAGAAGGGTTCTGGTGACGATGAGGGCGAGCAGAAGGGCGATGGCGAGCGACGCCCGCTTGCGGACCAGGTTGTGCAGCTGAAGGACCAACACGCGGCTGAGCTGGCGGACGAGCAGGCGAAACTGCAGGATGCTCTGGCGAAGATTGATGCGGAGCGCGGCGACTCTGGTGTTGTGCCGAATACGGAGGTTGCGCGTCACGCGAGTGATGCCGCCGAGGGAGGCCGACCACCGCTGAGTGCCGATGAGGTTGCCGAGCACGTGCGCCGTCTGCGAGAGGAGCGCGATGCTGCGGAGGAAGGTGAGGCTGCACTACGCGATGCGGTTTATGACGCGATTGGCGCCGAGGCTGCCGCCCCGTACAAGGAGCGAGATGCCGAGGTGGACCGAACACGCGGTGAGCGGTGCGGCCTCGTAGGCGAGACGGAGGACCACATTGCGAGCGGCGACGCCGATGGCGCTGCTGATGCTGCCGCGAGACACGCTGCTGCCGAGGAAGCCCACGAGAACGCGAAGAAGGCACGCGCGGATGACCTACCCCGATTACGCGAGGAGCTGGAGCGTGCCCGAGAGGAGTCTGCTGGTGCGAACGACGAACTGGAGAAGCTGCAGGAGGAGATCCGTGCCCTTGAGGAAGAGCGTGCTGCTGTTCAGTCTGTGCTGGATGGCGATGTTGCGGACGACGCGAAGGAGAAGGGTTCTGGTGACGATGAGGGCGAGCAGAAGGGCGATGGCGAGCGACGCCCGCTTGCGGACCAGGTTGTGCAGCTGAAGGACCAACACGCGGCTGAGCTGGCGGACGAGCAGGCGAAACTGCAGGATGCTCTGGCGAAGATTGATGCGGAGCGCGGCGACTCTGGTGTTGTGCCGAATACGGAGGTTGCGCGTCACGCGAGTGATGCCGCCGAGGGAGGCCGACCACCGCTGAGTGCCGATGAGGTTGCCGAGCACGTGCGCCGTCTGCGAGAGGAGCGCGATGCTGCGGAGGAAGGTGAGGCTGCACTACGCGATGCGGTTTATGACGCGATTGGCGCCGAGGCTGCCGCCCCGTACAAGGAGCGAGATGCCGAGGTGGACCGAACACGCGGTGAGCGGTGCGGCCTCGTAGGCGAGACGGAGGACCACATTGCGAGCGGCGACGCCGATGGCGCTGCTGATGCTGCCGCGAGACACGCTGCTGCCGAGGAAGCCCACGAGAACGCGAAGAAGGCACGCGCGGATGACCTACCCCGATTACGCGAGGAGCTGGAGCGTGCCCGAGAGGAGTCTGCCGATGCGAATGACGAACTGGAGAAGCTGCGTGCGGAGCGTGACGCTGCTGTGTCGCAGGCGGAGGCGTTGCGCTTAGCCGTGGACGAGACGGTTGGCACAGGAAAGACGGACGGCGATAAGGATCGTGGCGTTTCGACGGACGTTGACGTGGATGGCATACGTGATCGTTTGCGCGATGTTGTGGACCACGACGAGCGTCTGAACTACCACGATGAAAGCAAGCCTATGACGAGCAGCGACCACACGAAGGTGTTTGAGGGCGATGACTGGGACCTGGTGCTTGAGAATCAACCGGAAGCGCTGCGTGCCGCTTTCATGACGGACGCAAGCCACGCATGTCACGTGCGTGTGGAGGATATTACGAACCTTGAGTTTGCGCTTGGCAGTTTGCACGCGACGTTTAGTGTGTCGCACAACGACGACGTCGAACCTGCTGAATTGAACCGCCGCCTTGACGAGCACGACTTCCCGAACGTGATGTCGCTGTATGCCCGACGCCACGGCCCAAAGACCGGACTTGACCTTGCCAACGAGGAGCTGGAGCGTGCCCGAGAGGAGTCTGCTGGTGCGAACGACGAACTGGAGAAGCTGCGGGAGGAGATCCGTGCCCTTGAGGAAGAGCGTGCTGCTGTTCAGTCTGTGCTGGATGGCGATGTTGCGGACGACGCGAAGGAGAAGGGTTCTGGTGACGATGAGGGCGAGCAGAAGGGCGATGGCGAGCGACGCCCGCTTGCGGACCAGGTTGTGCAGCTGAAGGACCAACACGCGGCTGAGCTGGCGGACGAGCAGGCGAAACTGCAGGATGCTCTGGCGAAGATTGATGCGGAGCGCGGCGACTCTGGTGTTGTGCCGAATACGGAGGTTGCGCGTCACGCGAGTGATGCCGCCGAGGGAGGCCGACCACCGCTGAGTGCCGATGAGGTTGCCGAGCACGTGCGCCGTCTGCGAGAGGAGCGCGATGCTGCGGAGGAAGGCGAGGCTGCACTACGCGATGCGGTTTATGACGCGATTGGCGCCGAGGCTGCCGCCCCGTACAAGGAGCGAGATGCCGAGGTGGACCGAACACGCGGTGAGCGGTGCGGCCTCGTAGGCGAGACGGAGGACCACATTGCGAGCGGCGACGCCGATGGCGCTGCTGATGCTGCCGCGAGACACGCTGCTGCCGAGGAAGCCCACGAGAACGCGAAGAAGGCACGCGCGGATGACCTACCCCGATTACGCGAGGAGCTGGAGCGTGCCCGAGAGGAGTCTGCTGGTGCGAATGACGAACTGGAGAAGCTGCGGGAGGAGATCCGTGCCCTTGAGGAAGAGCGTGCTGCTGTTCAGTCTGTGCTGGATGGCGATGTTGCGGACGACGCGAAGGAGAAGGGTTCTGGTGACGATGAGGGCGAGCAGAAGGGCGATGGCGAGCGACGCCCGCTTGCGGACCAGGTTGTGCAGCTGAAGGACCAACACGCGGCTGAGCTGGCGGACGAGCAGGCGAAACTGCAGGATGCTCTGGCGAAGATTGATGCGGAGCGCGGCGACTCTGGTGTTGTGCCGAATACGGAGGTTGCGCGTCACGCGAGTGATGCCGCCGAGGGAGGCCGACCACCGCTGAGTGCCGATGAGGTTGCCGAGCACGTGCGCCGTCTGCGAGAGGAGCGCGATGCTGCGGAGGAAGGTGAGGCTGCACTACGCGATGCGGTTTATGACGCGATTGGCGCCGAGGCTGCCGCCCCGTACAAGGAGCGAGATGCCGAGGTGGACCGAACACGCGGTGAGCGGTGCGGCCTCGTAGGCGAGACGGAGGACCACATTGCGAGCGGCGACGCCGATGGCGCTGCTGATGCTGCCGCGAGACACGCTGCTGCCGAGGAAGCCCACGAGAACGCGAAGAAGGCACGCGCGGATGACCTACCCCGATTACGCGAGGAGCTGGAGCGTGCCCGAGAGGAGTCTGCCGATGCGAATGACGAACTGGAGAAGCTGCGTGCGGAGCGTGACGCTGCTGTGTCGCAGGCGGAGGCGTTGCGCTTAGCCGTGGACGAGACGGTTGGCACAGGAAAGACGGACGGCGATGAGGATCGTGGCGTTTCGACGGACGTTGACGTGGATGGCATACGTGATCGTTTGCGCGATGTTGTGGACCACGACGAGCGTCTGAACTACCACGATGAAAGCAAGCCTATGACGAGCAGCGACCACACGAAGGTGTTTGAGGGCGATGACTGGGACCTGGTGCTTGAGAATCAACCGGAAGCGCTGCGTGCCGCTTTCATGACGGACGCAAGCCACGCATGTCACGTGCGTGTGGAGGATATTACGAACCTTGAGTTTGCGCTTGGCAGTTTGCACGCGACGTTTAGTGTGTCGCACAACGACGACGTCGAACCTGCTGAATTGAACCGCCGCCTTGACGAGCACGACTTCCCGAACGTGATGTCGCTGTATGCCCGACGCCACGGCCCAAAGACCGGACTTGACCTTGCCAACGAGGAGCTGGAGCGTGCCCGAGAGGAGTCTGCTGGTGCGAACGACGAACTGGAGAAGCTGCGGGAGGAGATCCGTGCCCTTGAGGAAGAGCGTGCTGCTGTTCAGTCTGTGCTGGATGGCGATGTTGCGGACGACGCGAAGGAGAAGGGTTCTGGTGACGATGAGGGCGAGCAGAAGGGCGATGGCGAGCGACGCCCGCTTGCGGACCAGGTTGTGCAGCTGAAGGACCAACACGCGGCTGAGCTGGCGGACGAGCAGGCGAAACTGCAGGATGCTCTGGCGAAGATTGATGCGGAGCGCGGCGACTCTGGTGTTGTGCCGAATACGGAGGTTGCGCGTCACGCGAGTGATGCCGCCGAGGGAGGCCGACCACCGCTGAGTGCCGATGAGGTTGCCGAGCACGTGCGCCGTCTGCGAGAGGAGCGCGATGCTGCGGAGGAAGGCGAGGCTGCACTACGCGATGCGGTTTATGACGCGATTGGCGCCGAGGCTGCCGCCCCGTACAAGGAGCGAGATGCCGAGGTGGACCGAACACGCGGTGAGCGGTGCGGCCTCGTAGGCGAGACGGAGGACCACATTGCGAGCGGCGACGCCGATGGCGCTGCTGATGCTGCCGCGAGACACGCTGCTGCCGAGGAAGCCCACGAGAACGCGAAGAAGGCACGCGCGGATGACCTACCCCGATTACGCGAGGAGCTGGAGCGTGCCCGAGAGGAGTCTGCCGATGCGAATGACGAACTGGAGAAGCTGCGTGCGGAGCGTGACGCTGCTGTGTCGCAGGCGGAGGCGTTGCGCTTAGCCGTGGACGAGACGGTTGGCACAGGAAAGACGGACGGCGATGAGGATCGTGGCGTTTCGACGGACGTTGACGTGGATGGCATACGTGATCGTTTGCGCGATGTTGTGGACCACGACGAGCGTCTGAACTACCACGATGAAAGCAAGCCTATGACGAGCAGCGACCACACGAAGGTGTTTGAGGGCGATGACTGGGACCTGGTGCTTGAGAATCAACCGGAAGCGCTGCGTGCCGCTTTCATGACGGACGCAAGCCACGCATGTCACGTGCGTGTGGAGGATATTACGAACCTTGAGTTTGCGCTTGGCAGTTTGCACGCGACGTTTAGTGTGTCGCACAACGACGACGTCGAACCTGCTGAATTGAACCGCCGCCTTGACGAGCACGACTTCCCGAACGTGATGTCGCTGTATGCCCGACGCCACGGCCCAAAGACCGGACTTGACCTTGCCAACGAGGAGCTGGAGCGTGCCCGAGAGGAGTCTGCTGGTGCGAACGACGAACTGGAGAAGCTGCGGGAGGAGATCCGTGCCCTTGAGGAAGAGCGCGCTGCTGTTCAGTCTGTGCTGGACGGCGATGTCGCGGACGACGCGAAGGAGAAGGGTTCTGGTGACGATGAGGGCGAGCAGAAGGGCGATGGCGAGCGACGCCCGCTTGCGGACCAGGTTGTGCAGCTGAAGGACCAACACGCGGCTGAGCTGGCGGACGAGCAGGCGAAACTGCAGGATGCTCTGGCGAAGATTGATGCGGAGCGCGGTGACTCTGGTGTTGTGCCGAATACGGAGGTTGCGCGTCACGCGAGTGATGCCGCCGAGGGAGGCCGACCACCGCTGAGTGCCGATGAGGTTGCCGAGCACGTGCGCCGTCTGCGAGAGGAGCGCGATGCTGCGGAGGAAGGCGAGGCTGCACTACGCGATGCGGTTTATGACGCGATTGGCGCCGAGGCTGCCGCCCCGTACAAGGAACGAGATGCCGAGGTGGACCGAACACGCGGTGAGCGGTGCGGCCTCGTAGGCGAGACGGAGGACCACATTGCGAGCGGCGACGCCGATGGCGCTGCTGATGCTGCCGCGAGACACGCTGCTGCCGAGGAAGCCCACGAGAACGCGAAGAAGGCACGCGCGGATGACCTACCCCGATTACGCGAGGAGCTGGAGCGTGCCCGAGAGGAGTCTGCTGGTGCGAATGACGAACTGGAGAAGCTGCGGGAGGAGATCCGTGCCCTTGAGGAAGAGCGTGCTGCTGTTCAGTCTGTGCTGGATGGCGATGTCGCGGACGACGTGAAGGAGAAGGGTTCTGGTGACGATGAGGGCGAGCAGAAGGGCGATGGCGAGCGACGCCCGCTTGCGGACCAGGTTGTGCAGCTGAAGGACCAACACGCGGCTGAGCTGGCGGACGAGCAGGCGAAACTGCAGGATGCTCTGGCGAAGATTGATGCGGAGCGCGGCGACTCTGGTGTTGTGCCGAATACGGAGGTTGCGCGTCACGCGAGTGATGCCGCCGAGGGAGGCCGACCACCGCTGAGTGCCGATGAGGTTGCCGAGCACGTGCGCCGTCTGCGAGAGGAGCGCGATGCTGCGGAGGAAGGTGAGGCTGCACTACGCGATGCGGTTTATGACGCGATTGGCGCCGAGGCTGCCGCCCCGTACAAGGAGCGAGATGCCGAGGTGGACCGAACACGCGGTGAGCGGTGCGGCCTCGTAGGCGAGACGGAGGACCACATTGCGAGCGGCGACGCCGATGGCGCTGCTGATGCTGCCGCGAGACACGCTGCTGCCGAGGAAGCCCACGAGAACGCGAAGAAGGCACGCGCGGATGACCTACCCCGATTACGCGAGGAGCTGGAGCGTGCCCGAGAGGAGTCTGCCGATGCGAATGACGAACTGGAGAAGCTGCGTGCGGAGACGTGACGCTGCTGTGTCGCAGGCGGAGGCGTTGCGCTTAGCCGTGGACGAGACGGTTGGCACAGGAAAGACGGACGGCGATAAGGATCGTGGCGTTTCGACGGACGTTGACGTGGATGGCATACGTGATCGTTTGCGCGATGTTGTGGACCACGACGAGCGTCTGAACTACCACGATGAAAGCAAGCCTATGACGAGCAGCGACCACACGAAGGTGTTTGAGGGCGATGACTGGGACCTGGTGCTTGAGAATCAACCGGAAGCGCTGCGTGCCGCTTTCATGACGGACGCAAGCCACGCATGTCACGTGCGTGTGGAGGATATTACGGAACCTTGAGTTTGCGCTTGGCAGTTTAGCACGCGACGTTTAGTGTGTCGCCCCGTACAACGACGACGTCGAACCTGCTGAATTGAACCGCCGCCTTGACGGAGCACGACTTCCCGAACGTGATGTCGCTGCTATGCTGCCGGACGCCACGAGCCCAAAGAACACGCCGGACTTGACCTTGCCCATACGAGGAGCTGGAGCGTGCCCGAGAGGAGTCTGCTGGTGCGAACGACGAACTGGAGAAGCTGCAGGAGGAGATCCGTGCCCTTGAGGAAGAGCGTGCTGCTGTTCAGTCTGTGCTGGATGGCGATGTTGCGGACGACGCGAAGGAGAAGGGTTCTGGTGACGATGAGGGCGAGCAGAAGGGCGATGGCGAGCGACGCCCGCTTGCGGACCAGGTTGTGCAGCTGAAGGACCAACACGCGGCTGAGCTGGCGGACGAGCAGGCGAAACTGCAGGATGCTCTGGCGAAGATTGATGCGGAGCGCGGCGACTCTGGTGTTGTGCCGAATACGGAGGTTGCGCGTCACGCGAGTGATGCCGCCGAGGGAGGCCGACCACCGCTGAGTGCCGATGAGGTTGCCGAGCACGTGCGCCGTCTGCGAGAGGAGCGCGATGCTGCGGAGGAAGGCGAGGCTGCACTACGCGATGCGGTTTATGACGCGATTGGCGCCGAGGCTGCCGCCCCGTACAAGGAGCGAGATGCCGAGGTGGACCGAACACGCGGTGAGCGGTGCGGCCTCGTAGGCGAGACGGAGGACCACATTGCGAGCGGCGACGCCGATGGCGCTGCTGATGCTGCCGCGAGACACGCTGCTGCCGAGGAAGCCCACGAGAACGCGAAGAAGGCACGCGCGGATGACCTACCCCGATTACGCGAGGAGCTGGAGCGTGCCCGAGAGGAGTCTGCTGATGCGAACGACGAACTGGAGAAGCTGCAGGAGGAGATCCGTGCCCTTGAGGAAGAGCGTGCTGCTGTTCAGTCTGTGCTGGATGGCGATGTTGCGGACGACGCGAAGGAGAAGGGTTCTGGTGACGATGAGGGCGAGCAGAAGGGCGATGGCGAGCGACGCCCGCTTGCGGACCAGGTTGTGCAGCTGAAGGACCAACACGCGGCTGAGCTGGCGGACGAGCAGGCGAAACTGCAGGATGCTCTGGCGAAGATTGATGCGGAGCGCGGCGACTCTGGTGTTGTGCCGAATACGGAGGTTGCGCGTCACGCGAGTGATGCCGCCGAGGGAGGCCGACCACCGCTGAGTGCCGATGAGGTTGCCGAGCACGTGCGCCGTCTGCGAGAGGAGCGCGATGCTGCGGAGGAAGGCGAGGCTGCACTACGCGATGCGGTTTATGACGCGATTGGCGCCGAGGCTGCCGCCCCGTACAAGGAGCGAGATGCCGAGGTGGACCGAACACGCGGTGAGCGGTGCGGCCTCGTAGGCGAGACGGAGGACCACATTGCGAGCGGCGACGCCGATGGCGCTGCTGATGCTGCCGCGAGACACGCTGCTGCCGAGGAAGCCCACGAGAACGCGAAGAAGGCACGCGCGGATGACCTACCCCGATTACGCGAGGAGCTGGAGCGTGCCCGAGAGGAGTCTGCCGATGCGAATGACGAACTGGAGAAGCTGCGTGCGGAGCGTGACGCTGCTGTGTCGCAGGCGGAGGCGTTGCGCTTAGCCGTGGACGAGACGGTTGGCACAGGAAAGACGGACGGCGATGAGGATCGTGGCGTTTCGACGGACGTTGACGTGGATGGCATACGTGATCGTTTGCGCGATGTTGTGGACCACGACGAGCGTCTGAACTACCACGATGAAAGCAAGCCTATGACGAGCAGCGACCACACGAAGGTGTTTGAGGGCGATGACTGGGACCTGGTGCTTGAGAATCAACCGGAAGCGCTGCGTGCCGCTTTCATGACGGACGCAAGCCACGCATGTCACGTGCGTGTGGAGGATATTACGAACCTTGAGTTTGCGCTTGGCAGTTTGCACGCGACGTTTAGTGTGTCGCACAACGACGACGTCGAACCTGCTGAATTGAACCGCCGCCTTGACGAGCACGACTTCCCGAACGTGATGTCGCTGTATGCCCGACGCCACGGCCCAAAGACCGGACTTGACCTTGCCAACGAGGAGCTGGAGCGTGCCCGAGAGGAGTCTGCTGGTGCGAACGACGAACTGGAGAAGCTGCGGGAGGAGATCCGTGCCCTTGAGGAAGAGCGTGCTGCTGTTCAGTCTGTGCTGGATGGCGATGTTGCGGACGACGCGAAGGAGAAGGGTTCTGGTGACGATGAGGGCGAGCAGAAGGGCGATGGCGAGCGACGCCCGCTTGCGGACCAGGTTGTGCAGCTGAAGGACCAACACGCGGCTGAGCTGGCGGACGAGCAGGCGAAACTGCAGGATGCTCTGGCGAAGATTGATGCGGAGCGCGGCGACTCTGGTGTTGTGCCGAATACGGAGGTTGCGCGTCACGCGAGTGATGCCGCCGAGGGAGGCCGACCACCGCTGAGTGCCGATGAGGTTGCCGAGCACGTGCGCCGTCTGCGAGAGGAGCGCGATGCTGCGGAGGAAGGCGAGGCTGCACTACGCGATGCGGTTTATGACGCGATTGGCGCCGAGGCTGCCGCCCCGTACAAGGAGCGAGATGCCGAGGTGGACCGAACACGCGGTGAGCGGTGCGGCCTCGTAGGCGAGACGGAGGACCACATTGCGAGCGGCGACGCCGATGGCGCTGCTGATGCTGCCGCGAGACACGCTGCTGCCGAGGAAGCCCACGAGAACGCGAAGAAGGCACGCGCGGATGACCTACCCCGATTACGCGAGGAGCTGGAGCGTGCCCGAGAGGAGTCTGCTGGTGCGAACGACGAACTGGAGAAGCTGCGTGCGGAGCGTGACGCTGCTGTGTCGCAGGCGGAGGCGTTGCGCTTAGCCGTGGACGAGACGGTTGGCACAGGAAAGACGGACGGCGATGAGGATCGTGGCGTTTCGACGGACGTTGACGTGGATGGCATACGTGATCGTTTGCGCGATGTTGTGGACCACGACGAGCGTCTGAACTACCACGATGAAAGCAAGCCTATGACGAGCAGCGACCACACGAAGGTGTTTGAGGGCGATGACTGGGACCTGGTGCTTGAGAATCAACCGGAAGCGCTGCGTGCCGCTTTCATGACGGACGCAAGCCACGCATGTCACGTGCGTGTGGAGGATATTACGAACCTTGAGTTTGCGCTTGGCAGTTTGCACGCGACGTTTAGTGTGTCGCACAACGACGACGTCGAACCTGCTGAATTGAACCGCCGCCTTGACGAGCACGACTTCCCGAACGTGATGTCGCTGTATGCCCGACGCCACGGCCCAAAGACCGGACTTGACCTTGCCAACGAGGAGCTGGAGCGTGCCCGAGAGGAGTCTGCTGGTGCGAACGACGAACTGGAGAAGCTGCAGGAGGAGATCCGTGCCCTTGAGGAAGAGCGTGCTGCTGTTCAGTCTGTGCTGGATGGCGATGTCGCGGACGACGCGAAGGAGAAGGGTTCTGGTGACGATGAGGGCGAGCAGAAGGGCGATGGCGAGCGACGCCCGCTTGCGGACCAGGTTGTGCAGCTGAAGGACCAACACGCGGCTGAGCTGGCGGACGAGCAGGCGAAACTGCAGGATGCTCTGGCGAAGATTGATGCGGAGCGCGGCGACTCTGGTGTTGTGCCGAATACGGAGGTTGCGCGTCACGCGAGTGATGCCGCCGAGGGAGGCCGACCACCGCTGAGTGCCGATGAGGTTGCCGAGCACGTGCGCCGTCTGCGAGAGGAGCGCGATGCTGCGGAGGAAGGCGAGGCTGCACTACGCGATGCGGTTTATGACGCGATTGGCGCCGAGGCTGCCGCCCCGTACAAGGAGCGAGATGCCGAGGTGGACCGAACACGCGGTGAGCGGTGCGGCCTCGTAGGCGAGACGGAGGACCACATTGCGAGCGGCGACGCCGATGGCGCTGCTGATGCTGCCGCGAGACACGCTGCTGCCGAGGAAGCCCACGAGAACGCGAAGAAGGCACGCGCGGATGACCTACCCCGATTACGCGAGGAGCTGGAGCGTGCCCGAGAGGAGTCTGCCGATGCGAATGACGAACTGGAGAAGCTGCGTGCGGAGCGTGACGCTGCTGTGTCGCAGGCGGAGGCGTTGCGCTTAGCCGTGGACGAGACGGTTGGCACAGGAAAGACGGACGGCGATGAGGATCGTGGCGTTTCGACGGACGTTGACGTGGATGGCATACGTGATCGTTTGCGCGATGTTGTGGACCACGACGAGCGTCTGAACTACCACGATGAAAGCAAGCCTATGACGAGCAGCGACCACACGAAGGTGTTTGAGGGCGATGACTGGGACCTGGTGCTTGAGAATCAACCGGAAGCGCTGCGTGCCGCTTTCATGACGGACGCAAGCCACGCATGTCACGTGCGTGTGGAGGATATTACGAACCTTGAGTTTGCGCTTGGCAGTTTGCACGCGACGTTTAGTGTGTCGCACAACGACGACGTCGAACCTGCTGAATTGAACCGCCGCCTTGACGAGCACGACTTCCCGAACGTGATGTCGCTGTATGCCCGACGCCACGGCCCAAAGACCGGACTTGACCTTGCCAACGAGGAGCTGGAGCGTGCCCGAGAGGAGTCTGCTGGTGCGAACGACGAACTGGAGAAGCTGCGGGAGGAGATCCGTGCCCTTGAGGAAGAGCGTGCTGCTGTTCAGTCTGTGCTGGATGGCGATGTTGCGGACGACGCGAAGGAGAAGGGTTCTGGTGACGATGAGGGCGAGCAGAAGGGCGATGGCGAGCGACGCCCGCTTGCGGACCAGGTTGTGCAGCTGAAGGACCAACACGCGGCTGAGCTGGCGGACGAGCAGGCGAAACTGCAGGATGCTCTGGCGAAGATTGATGCGGAGCGCGGCGACTCTGGTGTTGTGCCGAATACGGAGGTTGCGCGTCACGCGAGTGATGCCGCCGAGGGAGGCCGACCACCGCTGAGTGCCGATGAGGTTGCCGAGCACGTGCGCCGTCTGCGAGAGGAGCGCGATGCTGCGGAGGAAGGTGAGGCTGCACTACGCGATGCGGTTTATGACGCGATTGGCGCCGAGGCTGCCGCCCCGTACAAGGAGCGAGATGCCGAGGTGGACCGAACACGCGGTGAGCGGTGCGGCCTCGTAGGCGAGACGGAGGACCACATTGCGAGCGGCGACGCCGATGGCGCTGCTGATGCTGCCGCGAGACACGCTGCTGCCGAGGAAGCCCACGAGAACGCGAAGAAGGCACGCGCGGATGACCTACCCCGATTACGCGAGGAGCTGGAGCGTGCCCGAGAGGAGTCTGCCGATGCGAATGACGAACTGGAGAAGCTGCGTGCGGAGCGTGACGCTGCTGTGTCGCAGGCGGAGGCGTTGCGCTTAGCCGTGGACGAGACGGTTGGCACAGGAAAGACGGACGGCGATGAGGATCGTGGCGTTTCGACGGACGTTGACGTGGATGGCATACGTGATCGTTTGCGCGATGTTGTGGACCACGACGAGCGTCTGAACTACCACGATGAAAGCAAGCCTATGACGAGCAGCGACCACACGAAGGTGTTTGAGGGCGATGACTGGGACCTGGTGCTTGAGAATCAACCGGAAGCGCTGCGTGCCGCTTTCATGACGGACGCAAGCCACGCATGTCACGTGCGTGTGGAGGATATTACGAACCTTGAGTTTGCGCTTGGCAGTTTGCACGCGACGTTTAGTGTGTCGCACAACGACGACGTCGAACCTGCTGAATTGAACCGCCGCCTTGACGAGCACGACTTCCCGAACGTGATGTCGCTGTATGCCCGACGCCACGGCCCAAAGACCGGACTTGACCTTGCCAACGAGGAGCTGGAGCGTGCCCGAGAGGAGTCTGCTGGTGCGAACGACGAACTGGAGAAGCTGCAGGAGGAGATCCGTGCCCTTGAGGAAGAGCGTGCTGCTGTTCAGTCTGTGCTGGATGGCGATGTTGCGGACGACGCGAAGGAGAAGGGTTCTGGTGACGATGAGGGCGAGCAGAAGGGCGATGGCGAGCGACGCCCGCTTGCGGACCAGGTTGTGCAGCTGAAGGACCAACACGCGGCTGAGCTGGCGGACGAGCAGGCGAAACTGCAGGATGCTCTGGCGAAGATTGATGCGGAGCGCGGCGACTCTGGTGTTGTGCCGAATACGGAGGTTGCGCGTCACGCGAGTGATGCCGCCGAGGGAGGCCGACCACCGCTGAGTGCCGATGAGGTTGCCGAGCACGTGCGCCGTCTGCGAGAGGAGCGCGATGCTGCGGAGGAAGGCGAGGCTGCACTACGCGATGCGGTTTATGACGCGATTGGCGCCGAGGCTGCCGCCCCGTACAAGGAACGAGATGCCGAGGTGGACCGAACACGCGGTGAGCGGTGCGGCCTCGTAGGCGAGACGGAGGACCACATTGCGAGCGGCGACGCCGATGGCGCTGCTGATGCTGCCGCGAGACACGCTGCTGCCGAGGAAGCCCACGAGAACGCGAAGAAGGCACGCGCGGATGACCTACCCCGATTACGCGAGGAGCTGGAGCGTGCCCGAGAGGAGTCTGCTGGTGCGAACGACGAACTGGAGAAGCTGCAGGAGGAGATCCGTGCCCTTGAGGAAGAGCGTGCTGCTGTTCAGTCTGTGCTGGATGGCGATGTCGCGGACGACGCGAAGGAGAAGGGTTCTGGTGACGATGAGGGCGAGCAGAAGGGCGATGGCGAGCGACGCCCGCTTGCGGACCAGGTTGTGCAGCTGAAGGACCAACACGCGGCTGAGCTGGCGGACGAGCAGGCGAAACTGCAGGATGCTCTGGCGAAGATTGATGCGGAGCGCGGTGACTCTGGTGTTGTGCCGAATACGGAGGTTGCGCGTCACGCGAGTGATGCCGCCGAGGGAGGTCGACCACCGCTGAGTGCCGATGAGGTTGCCGAGCACGTGCGCCGTCTGCGAGAGGAGCGCGATGCTGCGGAGGAAGGTGAGGCTGCACTACGCGATGCGGTTTATGACGCGATTGGCGCCGAGGCTGCCGCCCCGTACAAGGAGCGAGATGCCGAGGTGGACCGAACACGCGGTGAGCGGTGCGGCCTCGTAGGCGAGACGGAGGACCACATTGCGAGCGGCGACGCCGATGGCGCTGCTGATGCTGCCGCGAGACACGCTGCTGCCGAGGAAGCCCACGAGAACGCGAAGAAGGCACGCGCGGATGACCTACCCCGATTACGCGAGGAGCTGGAGCGTGCCCGAGAGGAGTCTGCCGATGCGAACGACGAACTGGAGAAGCTGCGGGAGGAGATCCGTGCCCTTGAGGAAGAGCGTGCTGCTGTTCAGTCTGTGCTGGATGGCGATGTTGCGGACGACGCGAAGGAGAAGGGTTCTGGTGACGATGAGGGCGAGCAGAAGGGCGATGGCGAGCGACGCCCGCTTGCGGACCAGGTTGTGCAGCTGAAGGACCAACACGCGGCTGAGCTGGCGGACGAGCAGGCGAAACTGCAGGATGCTCTGGCGAAGATTGATGCGGAGCGCGGCGACTCTGGTGTTGTGCCGAATACGGAGGTTGCGCGTCACGCGAGTGATGCCGCCGAGGGAGGCCGACCACCGCTGAGTGCCGATGAGGTTGCCGAGCACGTGCGCCGTCTGCGAGAGGAGCGCGATGCTGCGGAGGAAGGCGAGGCTGCACTACGCGATGCGGTTTATGACGCGATTGGCGCCGAGGCTGCCGCCCCGTACAAGGAGCGAGATGCCGAGGTGGACCGAACACGCGGTGAGCGGTGCGGCCTCGTAGGCGAGACGGAGGACCACATTGCGAGCGGCGACGCCGATGGCGCTGCTGATGCTGCCGCGAGACACGCTGCTGCCGAGGAAGCCCACGAGAACGCGAAGAAGGCACGCGCGGATGACCTACCCCGATTACGCGAGGAGCTGGAGCGTGCCCGAGAGGAGTCTGCCGATGCGAACGACGAACTGGAGAAGCTGCGGGAGGAGATCCGTGCCCTTGAGGAAGAGCGTGCTGCTGTTCAGTCTGTGCTGGATGGCGATGTTGCGGACGACGCGAAGGAGAAGGGTTCTGGTGACGATGAGGGCGAGCAGAAGGGCGATGGCGAGCGACGCCCGCTTGCGGACCAGGTTGTGCAGCTGAAGGACCAACACGCGGCTGAGCTGGCGGACGAGCAGGCGAAACTGCAGGATGCTCTGGCGAAGATTGATGCGGAGCGCGGCGACTCTGGTGTTGTGCCGAATACGGAGGTTGCGCGTCACGCGAGTGATGCCGCCGAGGGAGGCCGACCACCGCTGAGTGCCGATGAGGTTGCCGAGCACGTGCGCCGTCTGCGAGAGGAGCGCGATGCTGCGGAGGAAGGCGAGGCTGCACTACGCGATGCGGTTTATGACGCGATTGGCGCCGAGGCTGCCGCCCCGTACAAGGAGCGAGATGCCGAGGTGGACCGAACACGCGGAATTGAGCGGTGCGGCCTCGTAGGCGAGACGGAGGACCACATTGCGAGCGGCGACGCCGATGGCGCTGCTGATGCTGCCGCGAGACACGCTGCTGCCGAGGAAGCCCACGAGAACGCGAAGAAGCACGCGCGGACTTGACCTACCCCGATTACGCGAGGAGCTGGAGCGTGCCCGAGAGGAGTCTGCTGGTGCGAACGACGAACTGGAGAAGCTGCGGGAGGAGATCCGTGCCCTTGAGGAAGAGCGTGCTGCTGTTCAGTCTGTGCTGGATGGCGATGTCGCGGACGACGCGAAGGAGAAGGGTTCTGGTGACGATGAGGGCGAGCAGAAGGGCGATGGCGAGCGACGCCCGCTTGCGGACCAGGTTGTGCAGCTGAAGGACCAACACGCGGCTGAGCTGGCGAACGAGCAGGCGAAACTGCAGGATGCTCTGGCGAAGATTGATGCGGAGCGCGGCGACTCTGGTGTTGTGCCGAATACGGAGGTTGCGCGTCACGCGAGTGATGCCGCCGAGGGAGGCCGACCACCGCTGAGTGCCGATGAGGTTGCCGAGCACGTGCGCCGTCTGCGAGAGGAGCGCGATGCTGCGGAGGAAGGCGAGGCTGCACTACGCGATGCGGTTTATGACGCGATTGGCGCCGAGGCTGCCGCCCCGTACAAGGAGCGAGATGCCGAGGTGGACCGAACACGCGGTGAGCGGTGCGGCCTCGTAGGCGAGACGGAGGACCACATTGCGAGCGGCGACGCCGATGGCGCTGCTGATGCTGCCGCGAGACACGCTGCTGCCGAGGAAGCCCACGAGAACGCGAAGAAGGCACGCGCGGATGACCTACCCCGATTACGCGAGGAGCTGGAGCGTGCCCGAGAGGAGTCTGCTGGTGCGAACGACGAACTGGAGAAGCTGCGTGCGGAGCGTGACGCTGCTGTGTCGCAGGCGGAGGCGTTGCGCTTAGCCGTGGACGAGACGGTTGGCACAGGAAAGACGGACGGCGATGAGGATCGTGGCGTTTCGACGGACGTTGACGTGGATGGCATACGTGATCGTTTGCGCGATGTTGTGGACCACGACGAGCGTCTGAACTACCACGATGAAAGCAAGCCTATGACGAGCAGCGACCACACGAAGGTGTTTGAGGGCGATGACTGGGACCTGGTGCTTGAGAATCAACCGGAAGCGCTGCGTGCCGCTTTCATGACGGACGCAAGCCACGCATGTCACGTGCGTGTGGAGGATATTACGAACCTTGAGTTTGCGCTTGGCAGTTTGCACGCGACGTTTAGTGTGTCGCACAACGACGACGTCGAACCTGCTGAATTGAACCGCCGCCTTGACGAGCACGACTTCCCGAACGTGATGTCGCTGTATGCCCGACGCCACGGCCCAAAGACCGGACTTGACCTTGCCAACGAGGAGCTGGAGCGTGCCCGAGAGGAGTCTGCTGGTGCGAACGACGAACTGGAGAAGCTGCAGGAGGAGATCCGTGCCCTTGAGGAAGAGCGTGCTGCTGTTCAGTCTGTGCTGGATGGCGATGTCGCGGACGACGCGAAGGAGAAGGGTTCTGGTGACGATGAGGGCGAGCAGAAGGGCGATGGCGAGCGACGCCCGCTTGCGGACCAGGTTGTGCAGCTGAAGGACCAACACGCGGCTGAGCTGGCGGACGAGCAGGCGAAACTGCAGGATGCTCTGGCGAAGATTGATGCGGAGCGCGGCGACTCTGGTGTTGTGCCGAATACGGAGGTTGCGCGTCACGCGAGTGATGCCGCCGAGGGAGGCCGACCACCGCTGAGTGCCGATGAGGTTGCCGAGCACGTGCGCCGTCTGCGAGAGGAGCGCGATGCTGCGGAGGAAGGCGAGGCTGCACTACGCGATGCGGTTTATGACGCGATTGGCGCCGAGGCTGCCGCCCCGTACAAGGAGCGAGATGCCGAGGTGGACCGAACACGCGGTGAGCGGTGCGGCCTCGTAGGCGAGACGGAGGACCACATTGCGAGCGGCGACGCCGATGGCGCTGCTGATGCTGCCGCGAGACACGCTGCTGCCGAGGAAGCCCACGAGAACGCGAAGAAGGCACGCGCGGATGACCTACCCCGATTACGCGAGGAGCTGGAGCGTGCCCGAGAGGAGTCTGCTGGTGCGAACGACGAACTGGAGAAGCTGCGGGAGGAGATCCGTGCCCTTGAGGAAGAGCGTGCTGCTGTTCAGTCTGTGCTGGATGGCGATGTTGCGGACGACGCGAAGGAGAAGGGTTCTGGTGACGATGAGGGCGAGCAGAAGGGCGATGGCGAGCGACGCCCGCTTGCGGACCAGGTTGTGCAGCTGAAGGACCAACACGCGGCTGAGCTGGCGGACGAGCAGGCGAAACTGCAGGATGCTCTGGCGAAGATTGATGCGGAGCGCGGTGACTCTGGTGTTGTGCCGAATACGGAGGTTGCGCGTCACGCGAGTGATGCCGCCGAGGGAGGCCGACCACCGCTGAGTGCCGATGAGGTTGCCGAGCACGTGCGCCGTCTGCGAGAGGAGCGCGATGCTGCGGAGGAAGGCGAGGCTGCACTACGCGATGCGGTTTATGACGCGATTGGCGCCGAGGCTGCCGCCCCGTACAAGGAGCGAGATGCCGAGGTGGACCGAACACGCGGTGAGCGGTGCGGCCTCGTAGGCGAGACGGAGGACCACATTGCGAGCGGCGACGCCGATGGCGCTGCTGATGCTGCCGCGAGACACGCTGCTGCCGAGGAAGCCCACGAGAACGCGAAGAAGGCACGCGCGGATGACCTACCCCGATTACGCGAGGAGCTGGAGCGTGCCCGAGAGGAGTCTGCTGGTGCGAACGACGAACTGGAGAAGCTGCGGGAGGAGATCCGTGCCCTTGAGGAAGAGCGTGCTGCTGTTCAGTCTGTGCTGGATGGCGATGTTGCGGACGACGCGAAGGAGAAGGGTTCTGGTGACGATGAGGGCGAGCAGAAGGGCGATGGCGAGCGACGCCCGCTTGCGGACCAGGTTGTGCAGCTGAAGGACCAACACGCGGCTGAGCTGGCGAACGAGCAGGCGAAACTGCAGGATGCTCTGGCGAAGATTGATGCGGAGCGCGGCGACTCTGGTGTTGTGCCGAATACGGAGGTTGCGCGTCACGCGAGTGATGCCGCCGAGGGAGGCCGACCACCGCTGAGTGCCGATGAGGTTGCCGAGCACGTGCGCCGTCTGCGAGAGGAGCGCGATGCTGCGGAGGAAGGTGAGGCTGCACTACGCGATGCGGTTTATGACGCGATTGGCGCCGAGGCTGCCGCCCCGTACAAGGAGCGAGATGCCGAGGTGGACCGAACACGCGGTGAGCGGTGCGGCCTCGTAGGCGAGACGGAGGACCACATTGCGAGCGGCGACGCCGATGGCGCTGCTGATGCTGCCGCGAGACACGCTGCTGCCGAGGAAGCCCACGAGAACGCGAAGAAGGCACGCGCGGATGACCTACCCCGATTACGCGAGGAGCTGGAGCGTGCCCGAGAGGAGTCTGCCGATGCGAATGACGAACTGGAGAAGCTGCGTGCGGAGCGTGACGCTGCTGTGTCGCAGGCGGAGGCGTTGCGCTTAGCCGTGGACGAGACGGTTGGCACAGGAAAGACGGACGGCGATGAGGATCGTGGCGTTTCGACGGACGTTGACGTGGATGGCATACGTGATCGTTTGCGCGATGTTGTGGACCACGACGAGCGTCTGAACTACCACGATGAAAGCAAGCCTATGACGAGCAGCGACCACACGAAGGTGTTTGAGGGCGATGACTGGGACCTGGTGCTTGAGAATCAACCGGAAGCGCTGCGTGCCGCTTTCATGACGGACGCAAGCCACGCATGTCACGTGCGTGTGGAGGATATTACGAACCTTGAGTTTGCGCTTGGCAGTTTGCACGCGACGTTTAGTGTGTCGCACAACGACGACGTCGAACCTGCTGAATTGAACCGCCGCCTTGACGAGCACGACTTCCCGAACGTGATGTCGCTGTATGCCCGACGCCACGGCCCAAAGACCGGACTTGACCTTGCCAACGAGGAGCTGGAGCGTGCCCGAGAGGAGTCTGCTGGTGCGAACGACGAACTGGAGAAGCTGCAGGAGGAGATCCGTGCCCTTGAGGAAGAGCGTGCTGCTGTTCAGTCTGTGCTGGATGGCGATGTCGCGGACGACGCGAAGGAGAAGGGTTCTGGTGACGATGAGGGCGAGCAGAAGGGCGATGGCGAGCGACGCCCGCTTGCGGACCAGGTTGTGCAGCTGAAGGACCAACACGCGGCTGAGCTGGCGGACGAGCAGGCGAAACTGCAGGATGCTCTGGCGAAGATTGATGCGGAGCGCGGTGACTCTGGTGTTGTGCCGAATACGGAGGTTGCGCGTCACGCGAGTGATGCCGCCGAGGGAGGCCGACCACCGCTGAGTGCCGATGAGGTTGCCGAGCACGTGCGCCGTCTGCGAGAGGAGCGCGATGCTGCGGAGGAAGGCGAGGCTGCACTACGCGATGCGGTTTATGACGCGATTGGCGCCGAGGCTGCCGCCCCGTACAAGGAGCGAGATGCCGAGGTGGACCGAACACGCGGTGAGCGGTGCGGCCTCGTAGGCGAGACGGAGGACCACATTGCGAGCGGCGACGCCGATGGCGCTGCTGATGCTGCCGCGAGACACGCTGCTGCCGAGGAAGCCCACGAGAACGCGAAGAAGGCACGCGCGGATGACCTACCCCGATTACGCGAGGAGCTGGAGCGTGCCCGAGAGGAGTCTGCTGGTGCGAACGACGAACTGGAGAAGCTGCGGGAGGAGATCTGTGCCCTTGAGGAAGAGCGCGCTGCTGTTCAGTCTGTGCTGGATGGCGATGTCGCGGACGACGCGAAGGAGAAGGGTTCTGGTGACGATGAGGGCGAGCAGAAGGGCGATGGCGAGCGACGCCCGCTTGCGGACCAGGTTGTGCAGCTGAAGGACCAACACGCGGTTGAGCTGGCGGACGAGCAGGCGAAACTGCAGGATGCTCTGGCGAAGATTGATGCGGAGCGCGGCGACTCTGGTGTTGTGCCGAATACGGAGGTTGCGCGTCACGCGAGTGATGCCGCCGAGGGAGGCCGACCACCGCTGAGTGCCGATGAGGTTGCCGAGCACGTGCGCCGTCTGCGAGAGGAGCGCGATGCTGCGGAGGAAGGCGAGGCTGCACTACGCGATGCGGTTTATGACGCGATTGGCGCCGAGGCTGCCGCCCCGTACAAGGAGCGAGATGCCGAGGTGGACCGAACACGCGGTGAGCGGTGCGGCCTCGTAGGCGAGACGGAGGACCACATTGCGAGCGGCGACGCCGATGGCGCTGCTGATGCTGCCGCGAGACACGCTGCTGCCGAGGAAGCCCACGAGAACGCGAAGAAGGCACGCGCGGATGACCTACCCCGATTACGCGAGGAGCTGGAGCGTGCCCGAGAGGAGTCTGCTGGTGCGAACGACGAACTGGAGAAGCTGCGGGAGGAGATCCGTGCCCTTGAGGAAGAGCGCGCTGCTGTTCAGTCTGTGCTGGATGGCGATGTCGCGGACGACGCGAAGGAGAAGGGTTCCGGTGACGATGAGGGCGAGCAGAAGGGCGATGGCGAGCGACGCCCGCTTGCGGACCAGGTTGTGCAGCTGAAGGACCAACACGCGGCTGAGCTGGCGAACGAGCAGGCGAAACTGCAGGATGCTCTGGCGAAGATTGATGCGGAGCGCGGCGACTCTGGTGTTGTGCCGAATACGGAGGTTGCGCGTCACGCGAGTGATGCCGCCGAGGGAGGCCGACCACCGCTGAGTGCCGATGAGGTTGCCGAGCACGTGCGCCGTCTGCGAGAGGAGCGCGATGCTGCGGAGGAAGGCGAGGCTGCACTACGCGATGCGGTTTATGACGCGATTGGCGCCGAGGCTGCCGCCCCGTACAAGGAGCGAGATGCCGAGGTGGACCGAACACGCGGTGAGCGGTGCGGCCTCGTAGGCGAGACGGAGGACCACATTGCGAGCGGCGACGCCGATGGCGCTGCTGATGCTGCCGCGAGACACGCTGCTGCCGAGGAAGCCCACGAGAACGCGAAGAAGGCACGCGCGGATGACCTACCCCGATTACGCGAGGAGCTGGAGCGTGCCCGAGAGGAGTCTGCTGGTGCGAACGACGAACTGGAGAAGCTGCGGGAGGAGATCCGTGCCCTTGAGGAAGAGCGCGCTGCTGTTCAGTCTGTGCTGGACGGCGATGTCGCGGACGACGCGAAGGAGAAGGGTTCTGGTGACGATGAGGGCGAGCAGAAGGGCGATGGCGAGCGACGCCCGCTTGCGGACCAGGTTGTGCAGCTGAAGGACCAACACGCGGTTGAGCTGGCGGACGAGCAGGCGAAACTGCAGGATGCTCTGGCGAAGATTGATGCGGAGCGCGGCGACTCTGGTGTTGTGCCGAATACGGAGGTTGCGCGTCACGCGAGTGATGCCGCCGAGGGAGGCCGACCACCGCTGAGTGCCGATGAGGTTGCCGAGCACGTGCGCCGTCTGCGAGAGGAGCGCGATGCTGCGGAGGAAGGCGAGGCTGCACTACGCGATGCGGTTTATGACGCGATTGGCGCCGAGGCTGCCGCCCCGTACAAGGAGCGAGATGCCGAGGTGGACCGAACACGCGGTCAGCGGTGCGGCCTCGTAGGCGAGACGGAGGACCACATTGCGAGCGGCGACGCCGATGGCGCTGCTGATGCTGCCGCGAGACACGCTGCTGCCGAGGAAGCCCACGAGAACGCGAAGAAGGCACGCGCGGATGACCTACCCCGATTACGCGAGGAGCTGGAGCGTGCCCGAGAGGAGTCTGCTGGTGCGAACGACGAACTGGAGAAGCTGCGGGAGGAGATCCGTGCCCTTGAGGAAGAGCGCGCTGCTGTTCAGTCTGTGCTGGATGGCGATGTCGCGGACGACGCGAAGGAGAAGGGTTCCGGTGACGATGAGGGCGAGCAGAAGGGCGATGGCGAGCGACGCCCGCTTGCGGACCAGGTTGTGCAGCTGAAGGACCAACACGCGGCTGAGCTGGCGAACGAGCAGGCGAAACTGCAGGATGCTCTGGCGAAGATTGATGCGGAGCGCGGCGACTCTGGTGTTGTGCCGAATACGGAGGTTGCGCGTCACGCGAGTGATGCCGCCGAGGGAGGCCGACCACCGCTGAGTGCCGATGAGGTTGCCGAGCACGTGCGCCGTCTGCGAGAGGAGCGCGATGCTGCGGAGGAAGGCGAGGCTGCACTACGCGATGCGGTTTATGACGCGATTGGCGCCGAGGCTGCCGCCCCGTACAAGGAGCGAGATGCCGAGGTGGACCGAACACGCGGTGAGCGGTGCGGCCTCGTAGGCGAGACGGAGGACCACATTGCGAGCGGCGACGCCGATGGCGCTGCTGATGCTGCCGCGAGACACGTTGCTGCCGAGGAAGCCCACGAGAACGCGAAGAAGGCACGCGCGGATGACCTACCCCGATTACGCGAGGAGCTGGAGCGTGCCCGAGAGGAGTCTGCTGGTGCGAACGACGAACTGGAGAAGCTGCGGGAGGAGATCCGTGCCCTTGAGGAAGAGCGTGCTGCTGTTCAGTCTGTGCTGGATGGCGATGTCGCGGACGACGCGAAGGAGAAGGGTTCTGGTGACGATGAGGGCGAGCAGAAGGGCGATGGCGAGCGACGCCCGCTTGCGGACCAGGTTGTGCAGCTGAAGGACCAACACGCGGCTGAGCTGGCGGACGAGCAGGCGAAACTGCAGGATGCTCTGGCGAAGATTGATGCGGAGCGCGGTGACTCTGGTGTTGTGCCGAATACGGAGGTTGCGCGTCACGCGAGTGATGCCGCCGAGGGAGGCCGACCACCGCTGAGTGCCGATGAGGTTGCCGAGCACGTGCGCCGTCTGCGAGAGGAGCGCGATGCTGCGGAGGAAGGCGAGGCTGCACTACGCGATGCGGTTTATGACGCGATTGGCGCCGAGGCTGCCGCCCCGTACAAGGAACGAGATGCCGAGGTGGACCGAACACGCGGAATGAGCGGTGCGGCCTCGTAGGCGAGACGGAGGACCACATTGCGAGCGGCGACGCCGATGGCGCTGCTGATGCTGCCGCGAGACACGCTGCTGCCGAGGAAGCCCACGAGAACGCGAAGAAGGCACGCGCGGACTGACCTACCCCGATTACGCGAGGAGCTGGAGCGTGCCCGAGAGGAGTCTGCTGGTGCGAATGACGAACTGGAGAAGCTGCGGGAGGAGATCCGTGCCCTTGAGGAAGAGCGTGCTGCTGTTCAGTCTGTGCTGGATGGCGATGTCGCGGACGACGCGAAGGAGAAGGGTTCTGGTGACGATGAGGGCGAGCAGAAGGGCGATGGCGAGCGACGCCCGCTTGCGGACCAGGTTGTGCAGCTGAAGGACCAACACGCGGCTGAGCTGGCGGACGAGCAGGCGAAACTGCAGGATGCTCTGGCGAAGATTGATGCGGAGCGCGGCGACTCTGGTGTTGTGCCGAATACGGAGGTTGCGCGTCACGCGAGTGATGCCGCCGAGGGAGGCCGACCACCGCTGAGTGCCGATGAGGTTGCCGAGCACGTGCGCCGTCTGCGAGAGGAGCGCGATGCTGCGGAGGAAGGCGAGGCTGCACTACGCGATGCGGTTTATGACGCGATTGGCGCCGAGGCTGCCGCCCCGTACAAGGAACGAGATGCCGAGGTGGACCGAACACGCGGTGAGCGGTGCGGCCTCGTAGGCGAGACGGAGGACCACATTGCGAGCGGCGACGCCGATGGCGCTGCTGATGCTGCCGCGAGACACGCTGCTGCCGAGGAAGCCCACGAGAACGCGAAGAAGGCACGCGCGGATGACCTACCCCGATTACGCGAGGAGCTGGAGCGTGCCCGAGAGGAGTCTGCTGGTGCGAACGACGAACTGGAGAAGCTGCGGGAGGAGATCCGTGCCCTTGAGGAAGAGCGTGCTACTGTTCAGTCTGTGCTGGATGGCGATGTTGCGGACGACGCGAAGGAGAAGGGTTCTGGTGACGATGAGGGCGAGCAGAAGGGCGATGGCGAGCGACGCCCGCTTGCGGACCAGGTTGTGCAGCTGAAGGACCAACACGCGGTTGAGCTGGCGGACGAGCAGGCGAAACTGCAGGATGCTCTGGCGAAGATTGATGCGGAGCGCGGCGACTCTGGTGTTGTGCCGAATACGGAGGTTGCGCGTCACGCGAGTGATGCCGCCGAGGGAGGCCGACCACCGCTGAGTGCCGATGAGGTTGCCGAGCACGTGCGCCGTCTGCGAGAGGAGCGCGATGCTGCGGAGGAAGGTGAGGCTGCACTACGCGATGCGGTTTATGACGCGATTGGCGCCGAGGCTGCCGCCCCGTACAAGGAGCGAGATGCCGAGGTGGACCGAACACGCGGTGAGCGGTGCGGTCTCGTAGGCGAGACGGAGGACCACATTGCGAGCGGCGACGCCGATGGCGCTGCTGATGCTGCCGCGAGACACGCTGCTGCCGAGGAAGCCCACGAGAACGCGAAGAAGGCACGCGCGGATGACCTACCCCGATTACGCGAGGAGCTGGAGCGTGCCCGAGAGGAGTCTGCCGATGCGAATGACGAACTGGAGAAGCTGCGTGCGGAGCGTGACGCTGCTGTGTCGCAGGCGGAGGCGTTGCGCTTAGCCGTGGACGAGACGGTTGGCACAGGAAAGACGGACGGCGATGAGGATCGTGGCGTTTCGACGGACGTTGACGTGGATGGCATACGTGATCGTTTGCGCGATGTTGTGGACCACGACGAGCGTCTGAACTACCACGATGAAAGCAAGCCTATGACGAGCAGCGACCACACGAAGGTGTTTGAGGGCGATGACTGGGACCTGGTGCTTGAGAATCAACCGGAAGCGCTGCGTGCCGCTTTCATGACGGACGCAAGCCACGCATGTCACGTGCGTGTGGAGGATATTACGAACCTTGAGTTTGCGCTTGGCAGTTTGCACGCGACGTTTAGTGTGTCGCACAACGACGACGTCGAACCTGCTGAATTGAACCGCCGCCTTGACGAGCACGACTTCCCGAACGTGATGTCGCTGTATGCCCGACGCCACGGCCCAAAGACCGGACTTGACCTTGCCAACGAGGAGCTGGAGCGTGCCCGAGAGGAGTCTGCTGGTGCGAACGACGAACTGGAGAAGCTGCAGGAGGAGATCCGTGCCCTTGAGGAAGAGCGTGCTGCTGTTCAGTCTGTGCTGGATGGCGATGTCGCGGACGACGCGAAGGAGAAGGGTTCTGGTGACGATGAGGGCGAGCAGAAGGGCGATGGCGAGCGACGCCCGCTTGCGGACCAGGTTGTGCAGCTGAAGGACCAACACGCGGCTGAGCTGGCGGACGAGCAGGCGAAACTGCAGGATGCTCTGGCGAAGATTGATGCGGAGCGCGGCGACTCTGGTGTTGTGCCGAATACGGAGGTTGCGCGTCACGCGAGTGATGCCGCCGAGGGAGGCCGACCACCGCTGAGTGCCGATGAGGTTGCCGAGCACGTGCGCCGTCTGCGAGAGGAGCGCGATGCTGCGGAGGAAGGCGAGGCTGCACTACGCGATGCGGTTTATGACGCGATTGGCGCCGAGGCTGCCGCCCCGTACAAGGAACGAGATGCCGAGGTGGACCGAACACGCGGTGAGCGGTGCGGCCTCGTAGGCGAGACGGAGGACCACATTGCGAGCGGCGACGCCGATGGCGCTGCTGATGCTGCCGCGAGACACGCTGCTGCCGAGGAAGCCCACGAGAACGCGAAGAAGGCACGCGCGGATGACCTACCCCGATTACGCGAGGAGCTGGAGCGTGCCCGAGAGGAGTCTGCCGATGCGAATGACGAACTGGAGAAGCTGCGGGAGGAGATCCGTGCCCTTGAGGAAGAGCGTGCTGCTGTTCAGTCTGTGCTGGATGGCGATGTCGCGGACGACGCGAAGGAGAAGGGTTCTGGTGACGATGAGGGCGAGCAGAAGGGCGATGGCGAGCGACGCCCGCTTGCGGACCAGGTTGTGCAGCTGAAGGACCAACACGCGGCTGAGCTGGCGGAGGCCATGAAGTGTGGTTCATCGGTGGGCGATGGCCTAAGGTCGTGTGTGATGCGGATGAGAGGTGTTCAGGGCGCTGCTGCTGAAGGGTTGGGTGAGGTATCTACCATGTCCGATGTGGAAGAAGAGTGCGAACTTCTCTTGCAGACAGTGGTGCTCATGAGGGACGCCATGCAGGAAACCTATGCGGAGCTCGGCGGTACCGGTCGCATGGAAGAGATGAAGCCTGGTGATGCGTGTGAGACGCTGGTAGACTTGGCGAAGGATACCGGTGGTAGTTTGGCGAGCGTGAGGATGCTGTTGGGGCTGGATAGCGACGCTGCGGCTCAAAGGGCCACTCTCTCCGAGGTGTTAGATGGCATAAAAGAAAAGCTGAAGCGCGTGGATGAGAGACAGGCGGAGGCCGATGGTGTCATCAGTGCCCTTCGGGACGGAGGACAGCCATCGAACAGACACTTGAAGAATAAAGAGAAACCACTCAACCCGGATGAGTCCCGCAACAGTATTGGACCGCTGTCGGTAACACCGTTAGCAAACAAATCGCTTTTTAAGAGTATGAGTCCGCCGTTTGAGTCTACCAGCGGCTACGCGTCCCCAACGCTAGTCGACACCTCTCCCGAAGGCGTAAAGAAGTTTATGACGGAGATGAATGATAAGATAAGAGACCTGCACATTGCGTCTAGCGCCATCCAGTCCTCCGTGGCGCTCATGTCCCCTCGTGGGGACGCACCGACAGAGATTAAGCCAATGGTAAGCTATTTGATCGCCCTCTCCAATGACGCGCACAAGGCACTGGCGGTAACGGAGAAGCTCTTTGAGGACTTTGACGATGGACGACTCGCGGAGGGTAAGAAGAAGGCATCTGTGCTAAGTCTGGCGACGAGGACGGAGGCCCTGGTGGATGCGTTGGATCAGCTGCAACGACAGAGGGACGGCCTGGAGGAGGAAAATGAGAATATGCAGAAACAAATTGGATTCCTCTTGAGTCAGGAAAAGGATTTGTTCGAGGAACTGGACCGGGCAAGTGCGAAGGAAAACGAAATGAATGCGCTGAAACTGTCCATGCTGGAGATGGAGGAGCAGCTAGACATTAAGGAGCGAGAAATGCAACTGTTGACGGAGCTGATGGCGGAGGAAAAAGTATCACTGGAGCTATACATGCAGTCTTTCCAGACCGTCTGGGAAAGCGTCCTCGAGAGTTGTCAAGAGTCGGAAGAAGCCCATCTTTGGGCGCACGAGGAGGACGCGCTGGCGAACCTTACCTATCGGTTTGCCGTGGACTCTCAGATGATTCCTTTACTTTCCAGTGTTAATGCGCTCGCTCAGTTCTCGGGTGTTGCCGCTGTGGCGCTGACATCGCAGGAGTGGTCTGACGTGCCTCGTTGCCTGGAAACAATCCGGGCGGCGTTGGAGGAGGCGATACGCGCCCTGAGGGACGAGAGAGACACCCTGTTGGAGGATAAAGCGGAGCAGGAGAGGATGCTGGGCGAGGAGCGCGCCGACCACGCGAATGAGGTGAATCACTGGAAGGACTGCCAAGAGGCCGCACAGGAGGAGAAGCGACTGCTGGAGGAGCAGATGGAGCAGGAGAGACTCGTCCATAGCGAGAGTCTGCAGCGTAGGAAGGAGGAAGAGGACTCGCTGCGCGAAAAGTGTGACGCCTTGAGCGATGCGCTAGAGGAGGAGCGTGCCCAGCATGCGGAGGAAGTCCAACGCTTAAGGGAAAAGGAAGACGACCTGGCACAAGAGATACGCGCCTTGAAGAAAGAGCTGGAAGAGGAACAGGAGACCGGTGCACGAAAGGCAAAACAGATGGAAGTGAAACTCCAGGATGAACGCGACGCGCACGAAAGGGATGTCGCCAAGTTCGAGCACGCGGCTCAACGACTGAAAGCGGAAGCGGAGGACAAGGAGGCGGCACTATCCCGGCGGTTGGAGCTGTCGAAGCACGCACACGACTCGGAGTTACAGGATCTTCAAGCGCTGAATGACAAGCTGCGAGGCCAGAAGTCGGAGTCGGAAGAAAAGCGAGAGCAGCTGGAGAATGAGCTGGCCCAGGTTCGCCGCCACTTGCGCGCGGCAGAGGATCGAAAGACCCAATTACAGGCACAATTGCAGGACGCATTGGAGGCGCAAACCGACAGTGAAAACCGGAACGCCGATTTGGTGCAGCAGATGAAAGCACTGGCAGCCAAGCAAGAGGAGCTGGAGAATAGCCTAAGCCTCGCCGAGAAGAAGGCCAGGGAGACGGAGGATGCCCTTCACGACAAGCTGTCCCAGTTGGAAAGTGAAAACACGACCAATAGTTTGGCGAAGGAGGCGGCAGAGCGGGACAGGGAGCATGATAAGGCGGAGCTGGAGAGACTGGGAAGGAAGGTGGAGGAACTCAACAAGGAGAAGAACAGCTTGGTCGATCGGATACACGCCCTCCACGCGGAGCCAGACGCGGAGAGAGCACTGACACTAATCGAAGAGGAGCTCCACACTCTCCGACAGGCCAGCAAGGAAAGGGAGAACCGAGCGGAACAGCGACGCTCCACCGCAACGAACACCGATGACAACCTGAAGGAGGTCTTCGCCGCCCTTTATGGCACATTGGTGGAGGGTACCGCCAATCTTGGGAACACTTCCACCACCGACCCCGAAACGGTCGTCTCCACTGTTCTCGCGGAGATGCAGAGACTGCAGCAGCAGGAGGCCGCGCTACGACAATACATGCTGGACCGCCTCCCTGCCCAGGACAAGGTGGACTGGCAGACGGTGAGCACATCAGACCTGCTCGCCGCGCTGCTGGAGGAGAATGAGAAGCAGGCGCACTTGATTCAGTCCACCGTCACGGCGGAGTGTCAGCGTCTCGCCGATAAGGCCGCTCGCTGGGAGCAGCACGCCAAACAGGCGGAGCAGCAGCACGGACAGGAGATGATTGAGGTGGAGCTCCGTGTGGGTCAGATGCGAGAGCTGGTGCGACGAAAGCTGGAGGCCGACGCCATCGCGGAGAAACACGTGGAGGAGATTGAGCTGGCCATGGAGGATCACTTGACCCAGATATACGAACATGTGGCGGAGCGCGCAGACGTGGCACGACACATCCATCAGCTGAGACAGTTGCTGCGAGATAAGATACGGGCGGAGAAGAAGCATAAAGAGTACCTTCAGTCGATAGAGTAGCGGTATCGCTCTATCACGCGTATTAGTTTTTATTTATTACTACGCATGCATAAATCTTCTTTTTTGTTGTTGTCCATGCTTCTGAGTTGTTCTGGAATCATTTGATAGTATTCTCTTCCCCCCCTTTTTTTCTTTGAGTTTAGTCATTTAGTTGTGTTTACAAAGCTAAATCACAGTTTCTATACCCATCATAATTCGAAAAAGACAGTGTATCCATATCTAGAATGACCGACCCCAACTTATCCCCTGAGGAGGTGGAGTCCCTTTTCTTCGACTTGCCGATGGGCAAGATCATGTCGAGGGACGCCGAGCTCTGCCCGTCCTCGCTGTATGAGTACGTGGTCTCTCAACGCTCCACGAGTGCCAAGTCGTCCGCGGTGTCCACCGTGTCCACCGACTCGGTCGACTCTGCCAACACTAGTATCTCGGTCAGCACCGTCGGGGAGGAAACCGAGGAACAGCGGAGCAATCGTCTTCTCCTCGATAAGCTCTTTTCCTCCCTCTTTAAGACGGCCCGCTCGAAGCTGTCCGGTATTGAGCCGCGCAAGAATAGTCGAGTCCCTGTCGATGAAAAGACGGAGAAGAATATGAGTCGGGTGAAGGACTGGATGCCGCTGCTCCACCTCTTCGATCCCAAAACATTCTACGCGAGCAAGCAGACTAATTTCAGTGAACTGCCGCCGGAGCTGCAAATCGCCTCCAATCCACGCGAGGCGACTAAAATGCTGAATACGGAACTGAATATTGAAAAGCTGACCGGAGGAAACAGCAATCACGTCTACCGTCTTGCCCACCCCTTGTTTGAGAGCCGCCCCATCCTTCTCCGTGTCTACGGTAGCGGCGACGACGAGGCGATTGACCGCTTCCGTGATATCCAGGCCATGAAGCAGATGAGTGAGGCGGAGCTGAGCCCCGCCGTGCTGCACACCTTCAAGTGGGGTCGTGTCGAAGAGTTCATGGACGAGGTGGCGACGAGCACGACGGATATGCTTCTCTCCAGCCCAACGCTGCTGAGCGATATTTTTAAAGTACTCCGAAAAATGCATCGGCTGCCGTTTGAACCGTTTTTGCCAGAAAATGTGAATCGGAAGCGGTTTAACCTCTTTGCCTCCCCGGAGGGATCGTCATCCAAGGACCCCAACGCGTATTACAACACCTTTGCGAATATGGTGAAGGCCAATCTGCGGTCCACCGGCAAGTACCACAGCTACTACGACGAAAATATGGATGAGAAGGTGATGGAGATTTTGTGTCCCACCTCGCTGGAGCGGGTGAGCCTACGGTATCTGCGGCTGGCCAGCGCCAACTTCAAACCACAGTACCGTGACTCCATTGTGCAGTATTACACGCAAAAGTTGATGGAAGTGCGGTCCTACTTTCAGCGACACAACATTCCGCTGGTCTTTTCCCACAATGACCTCAACCCCGGTAACGTCCTCCTCTCCTGGCGGCTGGTGCCCAAGACGTACCGTGACCCTACCCACATGGACGCCAGTAGTGACATGATCAGCGACACCATGGAGGCCTCGGAGCAGTCGTCGGTGATTCAGCGCAAGTACAAGACCAAGTTCGGTGCCCCGGTCAACCTGGTCGACGCCAAAGGTGTCATTTTTATCGACTTTGAGTACTCCGACGCCAACTACCGCGGCTTCGACCTCGGCAACGTGCTCTGTGAGCTCGACGTGGACTACATGAAAGGGAATGGGGAGGGGGAGCCTGGTTATATCAAGTACCTCTACTGCAACCCGCTCCCGGAGTTCAAGGAGGCGTGGAAAGATCTGCCAGAGGAGTATCCTCGGCTGCCGACTGCCATACACGCCGCGTGGAAGCGACGCTGTGAGGCGGAGGAGGAGGACGAGGATAGCAACCTTCACTCTATTCGGCAGGACGAACCCTTCACCATCGCCGATATCGCCCTCCGCGCGATTGAGACCTACTTTGCCGCCGATGACAGCCGCCAGGGAAGGAAGCTCACCAAGGATCAACTCGCGGAGGTGTTTCTGGGGATGTTGGCCTCTCACTTCTACTGGTCTCTGTGGTCCTTTGTGCTCGCCTGCAACCAGGATGACTGCACCAACAATATTGTCGGCGAGGAAGGGGAGGAGACGTTCGCGAAGGGGAGTAGTGGGCTGGATTACATGTACTATGGCAGAATGCGTCTGAAGGAGTTCATCGCCCTGCAGAAGTGGATGAAGGAAAAAGAGTTCATTTAAGGAACTTTTTTTTTCCCTCTCTTTTTTTGTGGCGGTGGTCTGCTTTAGCCTCCCTCCATTTTTGCTGCGCTTAATGCTTAATGATAATTATATTTAAATGTATTTTTTTTTTCTTGTTTATATGACGACAACGCTTAATACTAATCGATTTAAACTAATCATAATTCTATAACCCGACCGGAAGTGTCTTTTGTTTGGTTTTTTGCAATTTTTTTTTTAAATTAGTTTCAATCCGTATGTGTCTTTTTCTGATATTTAAATGTTTCTTTTCCACCACACTTTTTTTTAATAAAACAGAATAGAAAAAGTTTTATCCCTCAAAGCAAACGCCCAAAAATGATCACAGAGAAGGATTACTACAACCGCAACATTCTAGACTACGAGTCCTATGAGGAGTACCTCGACCAGCAGGTCTCCACCGAGGATATGTTCTACCTCGACGACCAGGACGCGGCGAGGCGGATTGTGGAGCTGGGGTACAAGGGGAAGGACCTGCTCAGTCGGGAAGAGTTCGAGGCGGCGCGGCAGCTCGCCCTCGCCGGACCTCTGAAGCGTCGCGAGAGTGCGGAGCTCATCTGCAGTGCCGGGCTCACCTTCCCAGAAGGCTCCCTGCTAGAGGCGCTCGCCAAGCGGGAGGAGCTCGTGCGGACAGGGAAGCTGGCCACCATCCTCTTTATACGCGACACCGTCCGGGGACAGGAGGTGTCCGCCTACATTGACTTTGGCCATCGCCTCCAAACGGAAAACTTTGAGGAATACTTTTCTGGGCAGAAAAAGATTGTCCCGAAGCGGAGTGACTTGAGTTATTATAACTGGAAGACGCACAGTTTATTTTACAATAATAGTTCCACGTTTCAGGTGTTGGCGGATAGCGAGAATGGCCTGCTCATGAAACACAAGCGTGATAGGAAGACGGTGAATGTGGATCCCAAGGCCGCCACGCCAGGGGACAACAGTAGCAGAACGGAGTTGAAGAACTGTAAGGACTACATACAAGTCACCCTCTACGACCACGTGACACGACGAAAGAATTGAAACGTACTCCTCCATGTGAAATAAATTTGTATATATGTACACCGGTTGATGTAATTATGGGGAATGTTCACCTCCCTTGTAAAATCTGGGCTTTGTTTCTGAGCTTTTTTGTTTTTCTCCGCTATTCTCTTTGTTGTGTGTGTGTCGCTTTGCCCTTTGCTGCTTCATTATTTCTTCTCTTTCGTTTTCCCTAAAGTAGTATCACTTTTTTTTTTTTTTTACTCACAAAGCAATCAAAAAAACGAATCCCTATTTTATACCTGTTTTTATTTCTATTTTACTGGTTTACCTTTTTGACAGTTCCACTTCAATCATGTCTACCAACGATGAGGTGAAACCACCGGTGGCGCCACGCCGGGAGCACATTGTGCTGATTGGGAAGGTGGAGGGACAGGACCGCGGGGAGAACCCCATCGACCCTCCGCTGCGTCACGTGGACCACTACTTCTGGCTCCGCGACGACGAGCGGAAGGACCCCGAGGTGATGCACTACCTCAAACAAGAGAATGAGTACGTTCAGTATCGTATGCGAGATATCCAACAGCTGCAGGAGGAGATTTACGCGGAGCACATTTCGCACATTCAGGAAACCGACATGTCGGCCCCCTACGCCCACGGTCCGTACCGGTACTACACCCGAGAGGAGAAGGGGAAGTCGTACAAGATCCACTGCCGTGTCCCCGCCACCGGCAAACCCGGCTCCGCGGAGGAGGAGATCATCATGGATGTCAACCAAGTCGCGGAGGGTAAACCTTTCTGCGATGTGATGCAAATCAAGCCAGCCCCCCCGGACCATCAGCGCATTGCCTACTCGGTGGATTGGGTAGGGAAAGAGGTGTACACCATTGAGCTGAAGGAGAGGGACAAGGTGCTGGAGGAGAGGGTGGAGGGCACCAATGGGGATATTATCTGGGGACTGGACGCCAGCAGTTTCTTTTACACCACCAAGGACGAGGCACTCCGTGACAACAAGGTGTGGCGGCACATTATTGGTCAGCCGCAGTCCGCCGATGTCTGCCTCTACGAGGAGAACGATCCGCTCTTCAGCGCGTACATGGACAAGTCTGCCGATGGGAACACCCTCATCCTTGGCTCCATGTCAACCGAGACGGCGGAGGCCCACTTGCTGGACCTGCGGAAGGGAAACGACTACACCACACTGGAGGTGGTCCGCCCGCGTGTGAAGGGGGTCCGCTACGGTGTGGAGCTGCACGGCACGGAGGAGTTGGTGATTCTGACCAACGAGGGAGGGGCGATCAACCACAAGATTGTGGTCGCCTCTCGGTCTGACCCGTCCAACTGGTCCCGCGTACTCGTCCCTAACAGTGAAGCGTCTTTTATCGAGTCCTGCGCGGTGACGAAGCACTTCATGGTCCTCAACGGGAGACGGAACGGCCTGACGCGGGTGTGGACCCTCCAAGCCGCGGCCGATGGCACCTTCCGCGACGGGGAACTGAAGGAAGTGAAGATGGACGAGGAAGTATTCACGGTGGAGTGCATTATGGGACACATGAAGACGTACGACACCCCCGTCTTCCGCATGTACTACTCCTCCATGGCCACCCCACCCACCTGGTACGACGTCACGGCGGCGGACCACAGCCGCGTGGTGGTGAAGACCCGCGAGGTCGGTGGCGGATTCCGCAGCGAGGACTTTGTCGTCGAGCGCCACTTCGCGACGGCCCCCGATGGCACGGCGATTCCGCTCTCCATGGTCTTTCACAAGTCGATGGACCGCAGCGTCCCCCACCCCTGCATGCTGTACGGCTATGGCTCCTACGGCCTCTCCATGGACCCCGAATTCACCATCAAGCACCTCCCCTACACGGAGCGCGGCATGTACTACGTGGTGGCACACATCCGCGGTGGAGCGGAGATGGGTCGTGCGTGGTACGAGGTAGGAGGCAAGTACCTCACCAAGCGGAACACCTTTTCCGACTTTATCGCCGCCGCGGAGTATCTGATCGAGAAGAAGATGACCACTCCCGCCCAGCTGGCCTGCGAGGGACGGAGTGCCGGAGGGCTCCTCCTGGGAGCGGTGCTGAACATGCGACCAGACCTCTTCCAGGCCGCGATATCAGGAGTACCGTTCGTGGACCTGATGACCACCATGTGCGACCCCACGATCCCTCTCACCACGGGGGAGTGGGAGGAGTGGGGGAACCCCAACACGTACAAGTTCTACGACTACATGCTCAGCTACAGCCCGATGGACAATGTGCGGGCGCAGCGGTATCCTAACATTTATATTCAAGCCGGACTACATGACCCTCGGGTGGCCTACTGGGAGCCGGCCAAGTGGGTGAGCAAGCTGCGCCACATGAAGACGGATCAAAATGAAATTTTGCTCAATATGGATCTCGAGAGTGGACACTTTTCCGCCAAGGACCGGTACAAGTACTGGAGGGAGTCGGCCAGCCAGCAGGCGTTTGTGTGCAAGCACCTGAAGAGTACGGTGCGACGCTTAAAGTAATTCATTTTTATTGAAGGTGTGCACCTTTTTGTTTTCTTTTTTTTTGTTTTGTATGACGTCCGTCCAAGAATGCACTTGACATTTTGTTCATTCATTTTCTCATTCCCTTTTTTTCTTTTCCCATGAAGACACACCCATTTTTTTTTCACCCTCCGCTCAATGTCTGTTGTAAAACAAAATCTCGCCAAGGCGGGCATCAAGTTGCCGCCGATGGTACTCCCTCTCGCCAGCTACACCCCTTACGTACAGTCGGGTAACCTACTGTTCATCTCCGGTCAGCTCCCCAAGGACGCGGCGGGTAAGATGCTAACCGGCCAGCTAGGGGCCGACGTGCAGGTGGCGGAGGCACAGCAAGCGGCGCGGTGGTGTGGGGTCAACCTCCTCTCCGCGATTCAGCACGCCGTGAACGACGACTGGTCCAAGGTGAGGCGGGTGGTGAAGCTCACCTGCTTCGTCAACTCCGCCCCCCAGTTCAAGGAGCACCATCTCGTCGCCAACGGGGTGTCGGACTTGATGGGGGAGATATTCGGAAAAGAGGTCGGCACACACGCACGGAGTGCCGTTGGGGTTTCGCAGCTACCTCTGGGGGTAGCGGTGGAGGTGGAGGCGATTATTGAACTGAATGTGGCCAGCTCCAAATTATAAATCAATCGCTTTTTTTTTTTTTTGCTTTTTGTTGTGACAGCGAAGGAAGTGATCTTCCACTATTTTTGTTTTCGATTACTTTTTTTTTTCTTTCTTTCTCCCGTGACATCTTTTGTTTGACAGGAGTAAAACAGCTCCCAACACTGCACACCCATTCTTTTCCCCTTTTTCAGTTTTTCTCACCCTTTTTTGCGGTTTGAACTAGTATATATTTTTTTCCTCTTTAGCAAAAAGAAAAAAAAATGAATTTCCTAGCAGATATTTATGACGACGACGACTACAGGGACTACATGTCCGCCCCTCCTCCCTTGGGCATCACGGTACTGTCCTTGCTGAAGCACACACCCCTGAATAATAGTATTGTCGGTGACCTCGAGCGAGCACTCCAGCCGTTGGACAGCACCCACTATCGGTTCCACTTCACGGAGGGTACTTTGAACAATTTATCGGAAGAGGGGTTTGATTTCTTGAATCTATCGTCCAAACATATCCTCAAAAGTGACTGGTGCCGCAAGACGGTGCGGGGTCAGCGTACGGCCATCCTTTTAGTGTTAGACTGGTCCGACACCTTCGCCGAGACCCGCACGACAGACGAGCTAAACCGTTTCTTGGAGTCGTTGAAGACTAAAATACGTCAGTTTCAGTGTCGGGTGGTGGTACTGTGCTGCTACGACCCTTCTCTGCCAGCCCCCGCCGCGGGAGATGTACAGAACGCAAAACGCACACTAGCCACTTTTCTGGGTGACCACCTCGACGCACTTTCCGTGATGCAGAGCGACTTTAAAAACCCAGGTCAAGTTCAAACCTTTAGGGCGGCGCTGTCGAATGGTGTACTAGATTACATTAATAAGACGTTGAAACAAATGCGAGATCAGAAGGTGATCGCCTCGCGGGGTCCTTCACCGAATAAAGTGGAACTGGTTCGTATTCGCTTCATGATGGCCTATCTGTACTGCCTCGTGCGTGAAACTCAATACGCGAGTCAGGAGTTGCTCAAGAGCTTGGATATCATCCTACCCCCCAACAGTCCCTTGGCGGGGCCTGGACTGTCTCTGGAGTGCCGTCTGTGTGCCTCCGTCCTCCTGCGGCACTACATCTCACTACGACCGTTAGAGTACAACTCCCCCGACTACGTACGGGTGCAGCTTTATATCCGGTGGCTGGCGTTACCATTTCCGGCCAACTCCTTCGCCTCCACGACGCAGTACACGCTGGCCAAGGTGATCAACAAGCTGAACAAGGTGGAGTGGCTGGAGCAACTAGCCTACACCACCCTGGGGATACCCAACACCGTAAAGAAGGATCTTCTGGTGTCCGCCATGTACAAGGCAATGAACGTCGTCAGGGGGTGTCTGAATGGTGAGGAGGAAACAACAACCACAACCGATACGACTTCGTTTCATCCATCGGTGTATTTGGGTACCGAGTGTGCCTCTCCCGCCATTGCCGCCCAACTGCTGGCGCGTCTGAAGAGGGACGCTGTGGTGAAGCGGGTGGAAAACTTACTCGAGAGTGCCTCCCACCTCGAAAGCGGCGGACGTGAGGAGGAGATTACGTACTTTCGGATTGCCCTCCACACCCCGGATATTCGAGAGATGGATAGCGAGACCCTCTTCTTGGAAAAACTAGAGCAGAATCCTGTCGTGATCACGGCGGTGGGACAGCTACTCCGAGGTCTGCGGACCACCACGTATCAAGCAGTCCCCTACCCCATTCTATTATACTACCTCTTTCATGGGTGCATCCAGCAGTACGACGCCAAGGAGAGGCGCATTTGTGTAGAACAGGAGTTGCGCTCCCTTCTGCGGCAGGCGTCCGAAAAGGAGTCGAAGCTGTCGTTGGAGTACCCTCGGGGGAGGTTTCTGCCGCCCCTGCAGGCCCTCGTGCACTTCCGGCGGCGGGTCGTGGAGGCGGTGGCGGACTCGGTAGACTTTGCGGTCGAGCTCCACACCAACCTCCCTGTCCCCACTACCGTAAAGAATGTAAAGCTGACGTTCACCGCCGCGAAGGGGGAGGGAAGGGAGAGGGGTCTGTGCCAGGTGGGCGGTGGCGATGTGGTCGTGGCGCTCCCCGACACCGCCTCCTTCGACGGTGCGCATGCCTCCTGCGTCCTCCTGTCCAAGGTGGTCTTCACCCACAGCGGCGCCTTTTACTGTTCCTCGTGGTGCGCCACGGTAGAGATGGAAGGCGCGGCGATGGAGATCACCCACCACTACACCGCCGAGGAGGTGAAGCAGACCGAATCGGAGCAGCGCATCATGACCAGCTCCGTTTTCCCCATTGTGCAGGTGGTGAGCCCGGTGAGCTACCTGACGGTAGAGTGCGATGAGCATGTGACTGCGGTGGAAGGCGAGACCGCCACGATCCGCGTTACCCTGCGGGTGGGAGAGAAGGCACTCCAGGGAGGCATCTGCCGCGCCCCGTCGGAACCCCAGTTGTACACACTCGACACCACGGATCTGCCACCAGGCGTCTTGGAGGGAGGGGAGGAGGAAGGACTGATCTCTTTCCGGCTAGTGGACGTCGCCCCCCAGACCGCCACCTCGTTCGACCTGCTTGTCAAGGTGCTGCGGGGTGGCCGGTACCGACTGCCGCTCTTCTTTCGCTACGCCGTGGAGGACAGTGGAATGCAGGTGGAGCTGGTGAAGAAGTTAACCTTCTCCGTCTACCCGCCGTTCAGTGTGTCGTACGCCTACATGGGGGCGGTCCCGTGGAGGGAAGAGGGGGTCCAGTCGTTACAGAACGACCTTCCCAATCTCGGGGACACCCTCTTCACCCAGGACGAGGCGAATGTGCTGCTGCCGGTGAACGAGACGGCATTTCGACTGCTGCAGCGACTGGGCGAGGAGGTGAAGCTCTTCTTTGCGGTGAAGAGTGGGTCAAGTCACCCCGGCACCCTCCACGTCACCAAAGGCACCACGCTAACCGTGGTCGCCACTGTGCATTGCTGGGCCAGCGGGGGGCTGACCGTCTGGCGCGCCGACACCGTCTGCAACCCGGCGGTACGACTCCTCTTCTCCTCCACCGGCACCTTTCCGCTGTTTCTGGAAGAAAAAGAGTCCGCGACGGTGCTCGCCAAGATGCAAATCACGGAGACGGGTGTGATCAACCCTGGTTTCCTGCGGGTCCTCTTCTCCCCCAACCGAGCCAACTCCCAGCGGCTCTTCGCCGACCTGTGCTACCCGCCCATCACCGCCGAACCCCCACGGCTAACCGCCCGGGTGCGCTTCCCGCTGACCGCCAGCGTGCGGGAGCCGTTTCCGTACGAGATTGATTTGACCAATGAGTCCGGGGAGAAGGGCTTGCGTGGACGGGTGGAACTGTTTTTCAGGGAAAAACCAGACCAGGCTGGACTGCTGGTGGAAGGTAGCACCAGCGTCACCTTCGAGCTCCGGGCGTCTGGTAAGATGACGGTACCAGTGCGGCTGCGGGGGGTGACCCACGGCGAGTACGAGCTGCCACTGTTCGAGGTGCGGGACGTGGAGAGGGATGAGGTGGTGACGCGGCACACCGACACCCATCGGGTGCGAGTGTTGGAGTGATTTCTGTTTGATCGTGTAAACCTGTTTGACACCTTTTTTTTTATTTTATTTTGTTTTTCTGTCCCCTTTCCGTGCCCCTCATGCGAAAACTAAATCCCTCCTCTCCTTCCCATCCAAGTCTACTCCCGCTCCCGAGGCTAGGCGGCGCCCCCTATGGTGCCCCGCCCACCCCAGCGTACCTGGTCGGCGTGTCATTAGCCCCTCGGCCTAGAGCCCATGGTATGCTGGCCAGGAGGGAGGGGGTGGGCCGGCCCCCGATCCCTTATAAGCCCCTGGCGCAAAACAACAGCGGCGACGAACAACGAGAAGAGAGAGGAAATATTATCGCCGACCAGCGATGGGCAATGAATAGATTCGCAATGCATCATAAGAATCTTTTGGAAATAGGATCCCTATTGGGTTTATTATTTTTCAGAATATCGAACGTCTTTCGCGATAGCTTATAACCTAATAGGCGCGTGAGGGAAGGAACTCCGTTCAGTTCGCGGAAAAAAAGAAAAAAAAAAAAAGAATAAACCCACCTCATCGTTTGTCAGCGTTTACCATTACCACACCTTTTTTCACCAGCTCGCTTTTTACCGCCTTGATGGATGAATTGGTGCCTCTGTCGTACTGCAACTCCTTTAACCCTTTCATCTTTAACAATGGCGCGCAGTTCGCGAGGCGGCGACAGCCCGCAATTCTGAGGACCGACACCGTCGACGGAACAGCGCTGCACCACTCTAGTGATTTTAACGAGGTGCCTCCCACATCCACCGTGTCCGCCACGGTCAGGTGGGGCATGAGGAGGGAGAGGTATTCATCCATGTCGACGCCTTCCGATTCCAAAACATCAAACTCCGATTGTTCAAAGAAACATTTCCCTCTACACGATGCGCCGAACCCTTTGCAACACGCCTCCACTACTCGAAGTGGAAGCCCGGACTTTTTGTGCCACACGTAGCTCTTCGGAATGTATATGGGATCTCCCGTGATGGATTCCAGCCCCGGCAGGAACGCCAAGACATTCTCGAAAAATTCTCTTTCTTTACCACCAACGATCCTATTCTTCAAGTCGGCCGTCGCCTTAAACGCGCATCTGTTGTCGAGGGAGAGCAAGTCCTGGAACCGTTCCCACGCGAATCTGTACGCCGCGCAGTAGTTCCACAAGGCGCACAAGTTGAACTCCGCCGAGGCGTAGTTGTAGAACTTTTCGATCAAACACGTCCTCGCCTCCTCCAGACTTTTCGCCGCCTTCAACTCTCCCACCGCTTCCTCCTCCTTCGCGAAGGCCTCCCGCAATGTCACGAGATCACTCTGTGCTGCCTCCAGTTCCGCTTTCAGACGTGTGTTGATGCTGGTCATTTCCTCCACACAATCGCGGTGCTCCTCCACCAGTTCGTCGTGCTCTTTTTTCAGATTGTCGTACTTGTTTTGGAGTGTTACACGTTCTTCCAACCAATCCATCTTCTCATTTGTGAGGTCGTTGACCTTTTGTTGTAACTGTCTGTTTTCTTCCTGCAGCGCGGACCACTGGGCGAAGAAGGCAGCCGGAACTGTGTCGGCCATTGATGCTTGATACAAAACTAACGAGAAATAATATAGAGAGACAGTTAGGTATAGTTCAATGCACAATGTCACTGATAAAAAATTGATAGATGATAGGGAGGCAACAGCTAGTCAAGTTACTCCACGGTGATACTCGGAAAACCAATCGTCAGATGGGGAAAGAAGAATTCTATCCGATTTCTCAATTCAGTTGATCTCAGAGACTCCAGTCGGTGTGTGTCATCGTGTGTGGTTCTTTAAGGGTGGGTGATAGGAAGCAGTAAGCAGAAGAATTCAGTCAAGTTATTATGTGTATAATAAACCCTTTTTTGTCAACTCAGTTCCTCCGTTCAGCTTTGACTCCAGTCGGTGTGTGTCATCCTTTGCACAGAGACGTTCCACAGAAAAATGACGATAAAGCAGCAGAAAGGGTTGTTTACAGTATACAGACTTCAGTTGGTGTTCTTAGTACTCGTCGCATCGTCAACACCCCTGCCCGTGGGCAACAGTGTCTCAATAAATGTGCAAACATAAAGTATTTTGTGGTTCATCCTGTCTGTCGTTGGGGGAAGTAACAATAACAGTAATACTGCATACCGTGCGGTGCGTTAGCGGTTCAGCGGATGACGCTTAACAAGGTGTATCCGTCATGTTCAATTGGTGTCGGGCACGTTTAAAAGTGAAAATTGTTATTTTATGCATCATTCATTCACGCAGCTCAAAGGAGGGAGGGTCAGAAAAGTAATCAATGCGCAGCACGTCTATCGGACACGGGACACCGCCTGCTGGAAATTGAAGTCGGCGGGCCCCTTTTGTTGTAAAACACTGTATCGTCTATCCATTTTCGGGGTAGTAAGGTCATAAGACCGTCGTAAGTGGTTTATCGTCATGGACGTGTCGGGAGAGAATAAAGGAATGAAACGCCCATGCACACCTGTGCGCTCTGGGAAGCAGAAAGCAAGTTACGGCGAATATCAGATACTCTTGTAGCCACGGTTGTACCAACTGTTCACTTGATGCCTGAAAGAGAAGAGGAGGACGAGAGGTGAGGTAGTGATAGGGCATGATATAATAGTAACTATTTCAGACGGGAACCACCACCTAGCCACGTTACTGGTATTCCTCCAAAAATAAGATATCACATTGTTTCCTAAAACCTTTTTTTTCTTACAAGACAAACAAACAAACAAAAAAAAAAAAAACACTCTTTAATTGCAAAAAAAAAAAAAGAAAGAAAAGAGCTTATAAGACACATCAGTGTACGTGACACTTCGGTTAGTCTGTAGATATTCCCTTTCCTGGATAATGAAACCAGGAAGGTGGCGGAAGTGGTAAAAGGCGTGGGGCGGACGGTAGGTGTGGTTAGGTAACACCTATAGGGGTCATTATGATGATACACAAGTCACTCCTTTACTGGTTAACTGTTCTTTCACGGCGTTGAAAGATGAATTGGTTTTAGAGTCGTACCATACATCCTTCAATCCTTTCATCTGTAACAGCGGTGTGCAGTCTTGTATATCGGGACAGTTACGGATGTCAAGTCTGGTTATGCTGTCTGGCAGTGCTGCACACCAGTCCAGGGTGGTAATACTGGTCCGGTATACAGATACGTAGGTCACCTTCGGTAAGAAAGGTAATATCGTGGTGAGATATTCTGACACGGACAGTTTGGCGGACTGTAATGTGTTAACTTCATCTCGAGTGAGTTGATAAGTGGTTGTGTTGTAGCCGCCACAGTACGCCTTCAGCACCTTCCGAGAGATGTTACCTTCCTTGTACTGTATGTAGCAATCCTCGATACTCGTGAAGTACCCAGTAATGCTCTTCAAGCTTGGGAGTGAGGCAACCGCTGCTTCCAAGAGTTCTTTCACATCGGCGTCTCCCAATAGGGTGTTAACATCATCAGGTAGCGAGAGACCAGTCACCTGTGGCAGAAGAGGTAGAACCATGGAGAGATAGTCTGACACGGACAGTCCAGCAGACCGTATCGTATTGAATATGCTGCTGGTGAGTTGACAACTGGTTCTGTCGGATCCAGCACAATAAGCCTCCAGCACCTTCCGAGAGATGTTACCTTCCTTGTACTGTATGTAGCAATCCTCGACACTCGTGAAGTACCCAGTAATGCTCTTCAGGTTTGGGAGTGCGGCAACTGTTTCAAAGAATTCCTTCACGTTGTCGTCTCCTACTAGGGAGTTAAGGCCGCTTGGTAGGGTCAGTTTCTTCCGGTGATCGGCGGTGAGTGTTGCTTTCATCACATCAGCGGAAACACCATACGCCTTGCAATAGTTGAACAACGCGATTAGGTCAAACTGACCGACTGAACAGTCATAGAACTTTTCCATCAGCACTTTCTTAACTTCCTCCATCTTGAACTGCTTATCGTTCGCTTTATCCAATTCCTGCTTCAGACGTGTATTGAGGTTGATCATTTCCTCCATATAGTCGCGGTGCTCCTCCACCAGTTCGTCGTGCTCTTTTTTCAGATTGTCGTACTTGTTTTGGAGTGTTACACGCTCTTCCAACCAATCCATCTTCACATTTGTGAGGTCGTTGACCTTTTGTTGTAACTGTCTGTTTTCTTCCTGCAGCGCGGACCACTGGGCGAAGAAGGCAGCCGGAACCGTGTCAGACATAATTTCGCGTAAAGAAGGCGTTAAAAATTCAACTGAGTGTCTGAAATAAAACTGGATGGTAATAATAATAAAAAGGTAGGAGAGAGTGGGGCGTAGAATGCGTCGTCACGATACTCACAGGAAGAACAAGGCGAACAAACGACTACTATGTTTTTATAGGAACTCTCTGGTCACACCGAAATACTGGCAAATACATACATGATAGAGAGAGTGAGCAGCAGAAGTAGCAATAAAACACAGGTCAGTAGTCAAACAGATCATGAAAGTATTATCAACAAGAATAGTTCAGCTGAAACACGGATATAGACAGTTTCGTCATTCCTACCAGAGAGGCTGTGAAGCAGGCACGTCTATCGGACACGGGACACCGCCTGCTGGAAATTGAAGTCGGCGGGCCCCTTTTGTTGTAAAACACTGTATCGTCTATCCATTTTCGGGGTAGTAAGGTCATAAGACCGTCGTAAGTGGTTTATCGTCATGGACGTGTCGGGAGAAAAAAAAGGGAAAGAAAAGCACACAGACATACCTGTGCGCAATGAAAAGCAGAAAGCAAGTTACGGCGAATATCAGATGTTCTTTCTCGATTTTTGCTTTTTTCACGTTCTCGTTCCTTGAAGTAGTTCAGAGTGTCGCGATGTGATAAAAACTGTCATCCTATATTCATTGCGGTGGTACACCAAAGTTAGAGAGTAGGGGGAACAATGACTGTCGTAAAGTTTCCAACTACTCCTCGCTCACCCCCCTGTTGTGGTCTGTGTGGATACTGGTGAGGTCATCCGCGGAGGTACAGTGAAGGACATCTGCTAAGGAGTGGGAGAGGGTGATAGGGCCTCAAAAGACGATCGTAACCATTTCAGACGGGAACAACAATCTGGTCATTTTTCTAGTATTCCTCCAATAATAAGAATTCAGATTTTTCATAAAACTATCTTTTTTAACAAGAAAACAACAACAGCAAAAAAGAGCTCTTTAATTGTAAAACAAATAATGATAAAAAAAGAGTTCATAAGAGAAACCCGTGTATGTGACACTTCAGTTAATCTGTTTCCTGGAGGGATGAAGTCGGGAAAGTAGTGGAAGTGATAAAAGGTGTGGGGCGGAAGGAATGTGTGATTATAGAACACTTACGGGGTAACTAGTGCAATGTGTATTTCACTCCTCTTCCGGTTAACTGTTCTTTCACCCTTTGAAAGGATGAGTGGGCGAAACCGTTGTAATATACATCCTTTAATCCTTTCATCTTCAACAGCGGTGTGTAGTCTTTTATTTTGGGACAGCCACTGATGTCTACCATACTCACTCTTTCCGGCAATCTTTCACACCAGTCGAGGGTGGTAATTTTAGTTTTGTATAAGGATACGTCGGTTACCTCCGGCAGGAGAGGTAGCACCGTTGAGAGATACTCCGACACGGACAGCCCAGCGGACTGTATCGTGTTGATTGCGTCATTAGTGAGTTGATAAGTGGTTCTGTTGTAGCCGCCACAGTAAGCCTCCAACACTTTGCGAGGGACGATACCTTCCTTGTGTTGTAGATAACAGTGGTGGATGCTCGTAAAGTAGCCAGTGACGCTCTTCAAGTTTGGCAGTGAGGCAACGATTGCCTCCAAGAACTCTTTCACGTTGGCGTTTCCTAATAAGGTGTTAAGGTCATCAGGCAGCGAGAGACCAGTCACCTTGGATAATAGAGGGACCACCGTGCGGAGGTACTCTGACACGGACAGTTCAGCTAGTTGTAAGTCATTGCGTATGTCTTGGGTGACCGTATAATCACTTTCGTTGTAGCCGGCACAATACGCCTCCAGCACTTTGCGAGGGACGTTACCCTGCTTGTGTTGTAGATAACAGTGATGGATGCTCGTAAAGTAGCCAGTGATGCACTTCAAGTTTGGGAGTGAGGCAACGATTGCCTCCAACACTTCTTTCACGTTGACCTCTCCTACCAAGGAGCCAAGGTTATCTGGGAGGAAGAGATCAGTCACCTGTGGCAGGAGTGGTAGCACTGTGGTGAGATAGTCTGACACGGACAGTGCAGCGGACTGTATTGTGTTAACTTCATCTTGGGTGAGTTGATAAGTGGTTCTGTTGTAGCCGGCACAATAAGCCTCCAACACTTTCCGAGGGACGTTACCTTCCTTGTGTTGTAGATAACAGTGATGGATGCTCGTAAAGTAGCCTGTGATGCACTTCAAGTTTGGGAGTGCGGCAACGATTGCCTCCAAGAACTGCTTGACGTGGGCGTGCCCTACTAAGGAGTTGAGGTCATTAGGTAGACTCAGCGTCTCGCGACCATCTTCACTGAGCGCGTCTTTAATCACATCGGTGGGAACACTGTGTGTCCTGCAATAGTTGAACAACGCGATTAGGTCAAACTGACCGGTGGAGTAGTTGTAAAATTTTTCCATCAGCACTTTCTTAACTTCCCCCATCTTGAACCGCATATCCTTCGCTTCCTCCAACTCCTGCTTCAGACGTGTATTGAGGTTGATCATTTCCTCCATATAGTTCTGGTGCTCCTCCACCAGTGCATCGTGCACTTTATTCAGTTGGTCGTACTTTTCCCGTAATTCTCTGTTTTCCTCTCGAAGAACACTCTCTTCTTTCACCCAAGCCATCTTCTCGTTCGTTAGGTCATCGACTCTTCCTTGAAGCGCCACCCATTGGGCGAAGAAGGCAGCTGGAACTGTGTCGGTCATTGATGCTTGATACAAAACTAACCAGAAAATAATATAGAGAGACAGTTGGGTATAGTTCCATGTACAGTGTCACTGACAACAGTTTGACGAAAGGTAGGACAACAGCTAGTCAAGTCACTCCACGGTGATACTCGGAAAACCAATCGTCAGATGGGGAAAGAAGAATTCTATCCGATTTCTCAATTCAGTTGATCTCAGAGACTCCAGTCGGTGTGTGTCATCGTGTGTGGTTCTTTAGGGGTGGGTGATAGGAAGCAGTAAGCAGAAGAGTTCAGTCAAGTTATTATGTGTATAATAAACCCTTTTTTGTCAACTCAGTTCCTCCGTTCAGCTTTGACTCCAGTCGGTGTGTGTCATCCTTTGCACAGAGACGTGTAATAGAAACGTGTCAATGAAGCAGCAGAAAGGGTTGTCCGTTGTGTACAGACTTCAGTTGGTGTGACGAGAGAGATGATCCATTCCGCCACGTCAGTCAAAAGTTGAGTAACAGTGTAATGCACAATTGCATAATTTCTTCAATCAAGGTTCAGATGGTAATTCCAAAGCGTAAACATCATTTAGTGGACATCAACAAGGATTCAGAGGGGAGCAGACAGATACAGGAATTGCTTTATCGTCAGTGCCGTATAAAAAATTTATACATCAATAATGTTTTAGTCAGACTCGTCTTCCAATTATTTTTTGATCATAGCAATTTCATCATTTAACAGTATTAGTTTATCGTCAAAGGGGCGCGGGAAACAAAACACACAAAAAAACTAACTAACACAAAATAATAATAATAAAAAGCAGTTTCGATCGCGACATCAGTCAAAAGTTGAGTAACAGTGTAATGCACAATTGCATAATCTCTTCAATCAAGGTTCAGATGGTAATTCCAAAGCGTAAACATCATTTAGCGAACATCAACAGATAAAAATAATAGATGTTCTCGGATCATGTTGTTGAACCACTATAATGACTAACGAAAAAAGAGAGTGGGGGGGAAGAGAGAAAATTCATACAAAAAATAGAAAAAAGACGACACAACAGACGTAAGACAATAGAAATAGACAGGTGCCGTCATGCTCACTTTTTTTTTCTTTGTTTAGCGAAAGTCCAATTAGAAAGCTGGGTTCTTCATAAACAAACAAAAATAAAAAAATTAACCTTTTTTTTTTTTTAAAGAATTGGGTTGTTACAACAGTGATACTTATAAGGTATATAAAGAACAAATTTTTCCTCGATTGCATAATGTGTTTATTTTTTTTTTTTGTCAAAAAAAAAAAAAACGAAAGAAAGAAAAAAACGAAACAAGATTTTTTTTTTTTTTGGTTTTCCCTCCTCCCTACGTATCAATAAAGCTGGAGTAGATGGTGGCGATGGTCCCCCAGACGATCGCCACAACGCCGCCAAGCAGCAAAAAGTGGCACCCAATCCAGTGGAACCACCCTACCGTCTTCAAACTCCAGTTGCCGGTGTACATGTAGAAGAGGGCGGGGAAGATGAAGCTGATAAAACCACCGCAGAGGGACCCAACGAGCCCAAACGCCACGGACACACTCGGAATGAAGAGACCCGCCACAAGGATGATCCCCGACACCACGAAGCAAAAGATAAAGTGCAGCCAGTAGGGGGTCGTCTCCAAGTTCCACCGGAGGCAGTAGTAGAGAAAATTGCGAATAGGGATCCAGTTGGCGCAAAAAGCGGCCACAATCTTTATCAACATCCCCACATACGCCACCATGACGTAAGGGTCCGCGATGGGGTCGTAGTTCTCCAAAATGGATGGTTTCACCTCGTTGGAAAAGTCCAAATACCCAAATACACCGGCAATAATGTAAAAAATGGTGCAGATGGTCATCCCAATCCCGCTCGCGACGGTGAGCTGCTTGACGGACGACTTGGGCTTCATTTCGTAGTAGACGGAGTAGGTGATGCCTTGGCACATGAAGGCAAAAATGAAGATGGATAGACCGTAGATGGCGGTATTGCCGCTGGTGAAGAGCGCCATGTCATCCCGCATGCCCAGCTTGAGACCATGCATCGAGCTGTGGACGACGATCGTGATGACAAAGTAGAGCACGAAGGAGACCCCGAGGACGGAGATGTAGCGAATACTATTCAAGTGCTTCGGCACAATCGCGGGCAGTAGAATAACGGCCCAGATTAACGTCCGTATAAGACGATTGCCGTTTTCCGTCTTGAGGTACTCCGGCGTCCCGGGGGCCTTGAGCAGAATCGGCTTCACCAGCGTCCCCGAGGCGTTCACGTAGGCAATAGCGGTACCGCAGGTGGAGATGGCGAGCACCGCCCCCACAAAGTAGTCCCCACCACGACCGAACAGACCTCGTCCCATCGTCTCGAAGCTCTTCAGGCCGGTGATGCGCATCGCGAACCCAATGAGCGTCATGGTGTACACCGTCACGGCACACATGACCACCAGGTAAATGACGGCCATGAGGATACCACTCGTACGGAAGCTGTTCGCCATGCTGATGATACCACCGCCGAGGGTGACGGAGCTTAGACTAAAACAGTTGGCGGCGAGACCACCTGGAGGGACGATGCGCTGAATACCTTGGGTCACCTTGCCCATGAAGTAGTTGGGTCGTTTCTCCTCGGATGACTCGGACAGGTAGGGTTGATCCTCCACCGGTTCCACCCCTGTCGTGATGTCCTTGCTGACCAAACTGTAGGGGTCGAGCCCGTAGTATTCGAGGTCGGCTTTGTTTTCGTGTGTCATTGTTTTTTACGAGTTGGCTTCTTCTTCCTTTTTTTTTTTTTTGTAGCAAGAAAATAGCGCGAAAAAAAAAAGGGAGAGTGAGTAGTACGGGAAATATTTTCGTTTGTTTTTCCCATCCACAAGTGGGCATCATTGTCTAAAACACATCAATACTTTATTCATACAGAATTAAAAAATGCTTTTCAAAGGAATTTTTTTTTTTTTCGTTTCCCTCCGCGCAATCCTATTTTTTTTTTTTTTTCATGCATTTGCGCTTCATCGGAAAACCAAAATATCAATTAAATAAATCTTTTGAGCCCTCACACACTATCCACAGTGTTAAAAAAAAAAAAAAAACATCAGAGTAGTAGACTGCTTCCCTCCACCTTTTTTTTTTCCTATCCGTGTTTAGTGCTTGGAGGTGTACGCGATAAGGTCCAGCACCTTGTTCGAGTAGCCCGTCTCGTTATCATACCACGACACCACCTTCACGAACGTGTCACTGAGGGCGATACCAGCCTTGGCGTCAAAGACGGAAGTCAGGGGAACCCCGTTGAAGTCCGTGCTGACCACCTCATCCTCGGTGTAACCAAGGATACCCTTGAGAGGGCCCTCCGAGGCCGCCTTCACCACCTTGCAAATCTCCGCATAGGTCGTCCCCTTCTGCAGACGGACGGTGAGGTCAACAACACTCACGTTGGGGGTAGGGACACGGAGGGACATGCCGGTGAGCTTCCCGTTGAGCTCCGGGATCACCTTGCCCACGGCCTTGGCGGCGCCGGTGCTGCTGGGGATAATGTTCTGGGAGGCACCGCGACCACCACGCCAGTCCTTCACGGAGGGACCGTCGACGGTCTTCTGGGTGGCGGTGGTGGCGTGCACGGTGGTCATGAGACCCTCCACGATGCCAAAGTTTTCGTGGAGCACCTTGGCGAGGGGGGCGAGGCAGTTGGTGGTGCAGCTGGCATTGCTGATCATATCCTGACCGGCGTAGGTGGTGTGGTTGACGCCCATCACGAACATGGGGGTGTCGTCCTTCGGGGGGCCCGTCATGACGACGCGCTTGGCGCCAGCCTGGATGTGCTTGCGAGCCAGCTCGTCGGTGAGGAAGAGACCGGTGGACTCCACCACCACCTCCACCTGGATGGCATCCCACTTGAGCGTCGCGGGGTCGCGCTCGCTGGTGACGCGGATGTGCTTTCCATTGACGATGAGCTCATTCTTGGCCTTGTCCGCCTCCACGGTGCCCTCGAAGCGGCCGTGGGTGCTGTCGTACTTGAGCATGTAGGCCATGTACTCCACATCTAGCAAGTCGTTAATACCGACCACCTCCACCTCGTTAGGACGCTGAAGGGCGGCACGGAAGACGACACGGCCGATACGACCGAAACCGTTAATGCCAACACGAACGGGGGCCATTATGTTACGTTATAGAAGATTGTAATAGAATAATAATATATTATAAAACCTTTTATTTATTATTATCATGGGGATAAGAAGGCGGAGGGAAAAAGAGTTAGGGTGCTGGCGCAGCATTTGGGAAAAAGCGGAGCGACATACATTCACATTTAGAGTTAATAAGAACAACAACAAAAAAGATTTGTTTTTTCTCGTTCTTTTAAATGTGGTTTCGTTATACAACAATAATCAAGAAAAAACAACAACATATATTAAAAAGTGAAAAAAAGAAAAAAGAAAGAAAAAACATGTACAACAATCTTTTGAGGGGAAAAAGTGTTTTCCTCATTTGTGTAATCTCAAAGATAAGCTCGGCATAATAAACAATCGGGCCAACTGCCATTTAAACGTATTCCAGTACTATCGTACCTTTTTTTTTTTTTTTGTTGTTGTCCTTTCTTCGATAAACAATTATGAAATTGAACGATTTTTTTTTTCTTTTTTTTCTACGAACTACAGCAACAGAAACATATACACGGAGGGGGAACAAAAACTAAAACCAACCAACAAACTGTAAAAAAGTTTCATTTTCATCGTTAAAACTGTTCACTTGGCGTGTCGATTGCAGAAAGCGGATAACCGCTCTGACAACTGTTGAATGATGGTGGCTGGCCGGGTGATGCACACGCGGAAGAAACCTGGCGCACCGAGGTAGGTCCCCGGCACCACCTGCACATTCTCCTCGTCCTCGAGCGCCATGTAGAACTCCACGTCAGACGGGAACTCGGTGAACACGGCGAGGTCCACCTTCACCATGATGTAGAGTGCCCCCTGCGGGCTGGCACAGGAGAGCCCCTTGCACTGCTGGTTGACGGCATCGGCAAAAGCGGTCGCGTTGTTCTGTATTTCGCGCTGCGTAGCGGCGTAGTAGCTGTCCGGAGTTTGCTCCAGGATCGCGGGAAGAGCCTGTTGTGTGATGGCATTCGGGCCAAGTGAGAAGGTGCACATGCTTTTCATTCCAGCCATAACATCTTTTAGATAATCCCGTTCGTCCACCAGGAGGATCCATCCCAGCCGCCACCCCGGCGCCATAAACATCTTTGCCGTACCGCCGATGATGAGCCGTGGGACCTCGGTGTGGAGGTTGGCGAAGGAGCTGAAGGTGAGACCCTCGCTCACCATGCCGCTGTATATCTCGTCGGCAATGATCACCAGCTTGAGCTCCTCGCACAGCTTCACAATCGCCTCCACATGCTGTAGGCTCCAGTTACTCCCACACGGATTGTTAGGATTGTTGACCAAGATGGCCTTGGTCTTATTGTCCACGAGTGACCGCACCTCGTCGAGGTCTACCTCCCATCCAGTCTCGGAGCTGGTATGATAAAAGCGGAAAGTAATATTGTTCACGTCACACACAAACTGATAATGCGCAAAACCCGGCGACGGTAAAAGAATGTTATCTCCCTCATCGGCTAGCGCGGTGAAGGCGGTGAGAATCGCCTCCGACCCACCACAGGTCAGAATGACATTATCACTCTTCAGGTTCTCGGCATTGTCGGGGGCGAAGCGTCTGGCCCAGTACTTGGGCACAGCAGCACAGGCAGCGGGGTGTCCATGAAACCGTTGATAGCCATGGTTCGTGGGGGTCTTGATGATCTCCACATGCGCCTTCACCGCCTCCGGGCTGGTCACCAGGTTTCCGTCAAAGGTGGGGTCGCCGACGGACATTTTGAGTTGGGTCTTGTTACTGGCGGATTGTCGCTGGTAGACCTGACTAAAAAGGTTTTCCTCCACCTGGACCGTGCGGCTGGGCTCGAACGGTGCGTCAGACATTGGTAATTCCTTTTTTTTCTTTAATAACTGTTGTCTTTCTTCCGTTAGTTTCTTTTCGACGTGAAAGAGAGAGGGAAAGGATGCACAAAACAAAAGTGTTTTAATCTCAGCGATGCAGTACCGAGAAGGAGCTAAACAGGATGAACGACAATTAGAGGTTGTAAACGATAACAGAAAGCGAAAAAAAAAAAAAAGTAAAGGAGCTTTCAACCGTTAAAATGATCACTTGGCGTGTCGATTGCAGAAAGCAACGAGCCTCTCACACACTTGATGAATGATGGTGGCTGGCCGGGTGATGCACACGCGGAAGAAACCTGGCGCACCGAGGTAGGTCCCCGGCACCACCTGCACATTCTCCTCGTCCTCGAGCGCCATGTAGAACTCCACGTCAGACGGGAACTCGGTGAACACGGCGAGGTCCACCTTCACCATGATGTAGAGTGCCCCCTGCGGGCTGGCACAGGAGAGCCCCTTGCACTGCTGGTTGACGGCATCGGCGAAGGTGGTCGCGTTGTTCTGTATTTCACGCTGGTTGGCAGCGCAGTAGCTGTCTGAGGTTTGCTCCAGGATCGCGGGAAGGGCCTGTAGCGTGATGGTGTTAGGGCCGAGCGAGAGACCGCTCACCACCCTCATTCCTTTCATCACATCTTTTAGGTAATCGCGTTCGTCCACCAGGAGGATCCATCCCAGCCGCCACCCCGGCGCCATAAACATCTTTGCCGTACCGCCGATGATGAGCCGTGGGACCTCGGTGTGGAGGTTGGCGAAGGAGCTGAAGGTGAGACCCTCGCTCACCATGCCGCTGTATATCTCGTCGGCAATGATCACCAGCTTGAGCTCCTCGCACAGCTTCACAATCGCCTCCACATGCTGTAGGCTCCAGTTACTCCCACACGGATTGTTAGGATTGTTGACCAAGATGGCCTTGGTCTTATTGTCCACGAGTGACCGCACCTCGTCGAGGTCTACCTCCCATCCAGTCTCGGAGCTGGTATGATAAAAGCGGAAAGTAATATTGTTCACGTCACACACAAACTGATAATGCGCAAAACCCGGCGACGGTAAAAGAATGTTATCTCCCTCATCGGCTAGCGCGGTGAAGGCGGTGAGAATCGCCTCCGACCCACCACAGGTCAGAATGACATTATCACTCTTCAGGTTCTCGGCATTGTCGGGGGCGAAGCGTCTGGCCCAGTACTTGGGCACAGCAGCACAGGCAGCGGGGTGTCCATGAAACCGTTGATAGCCATGGTTCGTGGGGGTCTTGATGATCTCCACATGCGCCTTCACCGCCTCCGGGCTGGTCACCAGGTTCCCGTCAAAGGTGGGGTCGCCGACGGACATTTTTAATTGGGTCTTGTTACTGGCGGATTGTCGCTGGTAGACCTGACTAAAAAGGTTTTCCTCCACCTGGACCGTGCGGCTGGGCTCGAACGGTGCGTCAGACATTGGTAATTCCCTTTTTTTTTTTTTGATAACTGTTGTCTTTCTTCCGTTAGTTTCTTTTCGACGTGAAAGAGAGAGGGAAAGGATGCACAAAACAAAAGTGTTTTAATCTCAACGATGCAGTACCGAGAAGGAGCTAAACAGGATGAACGACAATTAGAGGTTGTAAACGATAACAGAAAGCGAAAAAAAAAAAAGTAAAGGAGCTTTCAACCGTTAAAAATGTTCACTTGGCGTGTCGATTGCAGAACGCAACGAGCCTCTCGCACACTTGATGAATGATGGTGGCTGGCCGGGTGATGCACACGCGGAAGAAACCTGGCGCACCGAGGTAGGTCCCCGGCACCACCTGCACATTCTCCTCGTCCTCGAGCGCCATGTAGAACTCCACGTCAGACGGGAACTCGGTGAACACGGCGAGGTCCACCTTCACCATGATGTAGAGTGCCCCCTGCGGGCTGGCACAGGAGAGCCCCTTGCACTGCTGGTTGACGGCATCGGCGAAGGTGGTCGCGTTGTTCTGTATTTCACGCTGGTTGGCAGCGCAGTAGCTGTCTGAGGTTTGCTCCAGGATCGCGGGAAGGGCCTGTAGCGTGATGGTGTTAGGGCCGAGCGAGAGACCGCTCACCACCCTCATTCCTTTCATCACATCTTTTAGGTAATCGCGTTCGTCCACCAGGAGGATCCATCCCAGCCGCCACCCCGGCGCCATAAACATCTTTGCCGTACCGCCGATGATGAGCCGTGGGACCTCGGTGTGGAGGTTGGCGAAGGAGCTGAAGGTGAGACCCTCGCTCACCATGCCGCTGTATATCTCGTCGGCAATGATCACCAGCTTGAGCTCCTCGCACAGCTTCACAATCGCCTCCACATGCTGTAGGCTCCAGTTACTCCCACATGGGTTGCTGGGGTTATTCAGCACGATGGCCTTGGTCTTATTGTCCACGAGTGACCGCACCTCGTCGAGGTTCAGTTCCCACCCAGAGTCGCCATCCAGGTGATACGGACGATGCTCAATGTTGTTCAAGTCGCACACAAATTGGTACTGTGCGAAACCCGGCGACGGCAGAAGAATGTTATCTCCCTCATCGGCTAGCGCGGTGAAAGCGGTGAGAATCGCCTCCGACCCACCACAGGTTAGAATGATATTGCCGCTCTTGATATGCTCGGCGTTATCGGGGGCGAAGCGTCTGGCCCAGTACTTGGCAACCGCGTCACAGGAGGGATGCCCAACAAAAGGTGGATACTTGTGATTGGTAGGAGTCTTGATGATCTCCACATGCGCCTTCACCGCCTCCGGGCTGGTCACCAGGTTTCCGTCAAAGGTGGGATCGCCAATGGACATTTTTAGTTGGGTCTTGTCACTGGCGGATTTCCGTTCATAGACGCGGTTGAGTAAGTTTTCTTCGCCCTGTACGCACTTGCTGGGCTCAAATGGTGTGTTAGACATTTTTTTTTTTATTTTTTATTTAGTTTTAATGTTATATTTTTTTCCCCCTTTCTTTAACGAATTGGAATTTAGAAAGGAAAGTTAGACAATAAAATAATAATTCTTCTTTTTTTGGTTTTCTGTTGGAGAGGGAGAGAGAAGAGGCCAAGGTAGAGGGAAGTTCGTTTCTTCTTGCAACACCTACTCAAGGAAAAAATAATAAATAAACAATACAAACGATATAGAAAGCAAAAACGCAGTCCGCTTTTCTTCTCTCTCTCCTTACTCTGTTTTTACATTTCCTTCTCTTTCGCCGCCCCGCCCCATACCCACCCGCAGCGCACAAACCACGGTACCGGCAGAAGTGCCCACAACGTGTTGAGGAAGGCGTCCGCGGGTGTGGTGCCGTGTGTCTCCCGCCGAGCGCAAATCGCCCTCACAGCGGACTGCGCCGCCTGCACCAGGTCTTGCTCCTCCTTCGTCCGGTTAGCGGTCTGGGAGGCGCCCCGTGCTGGGGTGGGGTAGCTGAGCTGTGCCCCGCTGGCGTAAAGAAGGGTGCAGTGGACGACCCCCTCCGTCTTGAGCTGCTGGTGCTGCTGCTGCGCCCACGCGGCGAGGCTCGTGTGCTGACCCACCAGCGCCCACTGAGAGGCGGCGTAGTCTGCAGAGGAGGCATCCACGGCCCGGGTGTGGTTCCGCATCGTCTCACTGACCACCGTCACGTACTGCCCACCGGTAGAGCGGCGTAGCATGAGAGGAAGGAAGTGACGGGCGAGGAGCAGCGCGGCGGTGAGGTTGGTCTGATAGAGCTTCTCCATGGACTCCTCCTCCCGCTCCATGTAGGGCTTCATGGGCACCGCGTGTGCGGCGTTGATAATCACATCCACATTGCCTTTCCCCTTTCCAACCAAGTTTTGTGAAATATCGGTGATGGCCCTGGCGACTTGCAGACGGGAGGAGACGTCGACGAACATAGTAACAAACGACTCCTCAAAGTTGGTTCCAGTGGTGGTGGAGGACGGTGGACTGCCGCTCCTTGTCGTGTCCTCCCGCGATCCCGGCAGTGCCTCCCGCTTGAGTTCGTCCAGTTTTAGTTTACTACTGTCCCACGCGATCACTTTTGCGTTTCGACGGGCGAGCTCTAGGCAGATTTGACGTCCTAGGCCGGAGCACGCGCCCGTCACCAGCACCGTCTTGTGTCCTATATCATGTGACTTGTACGTAACATACTGTGTTACTTTCCACAACACCCATAGGACTAATATAATGAACGATAATAGTATCATATGCTCTTCTTTTTTAATCTACTGTTTTTAAGGAAAAAAAAAAAATCATTGCAATGAAAGGGGGTAAAAGGGATTTCAGTGTATTATCTTCGTGAATTTTGTTTTCTTCATGGCATGTGCGGACTTAACTCAACTCAAAAAATGATAGTCTTATAAAGCAGCTTTTTGTTTTGTTTTTGTTTTCAGCTTTTCGCTGTGTGAGGAAAATGGTTCCGTATGTACTCTCTCGAGCGCAAATCCGCCTGCCGGGTGGGCTCCGGCACCCGATGCAGCGAACAGAGCGACACCAGCGCCAGACTCAAGGCGTACCCCATCTTATGTCCTGGTGACACAAAGACACATCGCTTGGCGCTATGGGTGTTTTGCAGAGCGTACCCGTAATACCGATAGGGAGCCGCTTCCCCCGCCACCAGCGGTCGCATCGCCAGCGGGGAGGAGACGTGTCCCTCGAACAGACCCTCGATGTACTCCCGTGAGAAATGCTCGACACTCAAAATCTTCTTGGCACAACCGATCGTGGCGACTCCCAGCGTGTGCCCCAGGTGGGTGGCGAGCCCCGCCCGCCTAGGGTGCAGGACGCCGCAGCCGTCGAGGAACAGCAGTTGCGGGTAACACCCCTTCTCCCGCAGCGACGCCTCACACTGCTGAAACAGCCGTGTCACCGGCTCCAGCTCGCGGAAGGCGAGGTACCCCGGCCGGTACGGTGCCGTCAGCTCGCAGTGGTGGTAGTGTACCTCGACCACCTCCAGCGATGGGAAGCGCAGCACGGCCAGGCAGGCGACCCCGAGGTTGGTGTCAGGGACGAAGGAGATGTCGATCCCGCCAATAAAGGTTAATGGAGCAAGCGCAGACGTCTTCAGGTAGTTTAACTGCTGTTGAGCATCAAACCGGAGCTGTTGTGTGAAGCCGGGGTAGGTGGTGGATTGTAGTGCCTCTCCTTCCTCCTGGAGTGAGACGCGAAAGTGCGTTTCCATCTCTTTGATTGGCATTAAAAAATCCGTGTGGACAAAGTTCTCGTCGCAGGCCCCCAAGACGGTATTGTTTTGGCTCGGTTCCCCATTTGATTCATCTTTCTGGATGGAATAGCTGTCAAATAATTCACTTTTAGGTAGTTTCACTTCTTGTGCTATTTTTTCCTGAAGGGTGTTCCACCGCTCCAGCAGCTGTTTCTCTTCCTCCGTCTCCATATAGCGAACTTTTTTTTCTTTCTGTATTTGCTTAAAGAGCGTTGAAATTAGGGAAATAGCCTCAACACGAACCTCACGTTCCACAGGAAGGAAATGCACTCAGAAGGTGGGACAAGAAAAAAAAAAAAAAAAAAAGATGATGGAATAGGCTGTAAATATCGAGAAAGCTTCTCCCTCGCTCCCTTTTTTTTATCTTTTTGTTAAATTCCGCTCACATTTCGTTTTCATTATCATACACCCTTCCCTTTTTTTTTCCGTTTACAACTTGGCCTTGCTCGCTAACTTCTGCTCTCTCAGGGCTACCCCCACACAACCCACCAGGTTCATGTTAATATCCTTCACCTGACGCATAAACGTAGACTGTTGCATCCATCCCGGGTGCCGCTGCTCCATTGGGTGCTGGAGGAGAGCATTGTACAGGTTCGCCCGCACCGCGGGTAGCTGAAAGAAGAAGCGGTTCTTAATGATATTGTTACCGATCAGGGCGACGGAGAAGGGTTGAAGAAAGAGGTTGCACTCGGCGCATACTTTCATTAGATTGTCAAATAGTTGGGTCATGGCTTGCAGCGCGTCCTCGTCCCCCTTCTCCGCTAGGGCCGCAATCTCTGCCGCCTTCAGGGGACTGTGCCGTATCTTCTTCCGTTGCAGGGTGCTGCTCTTGCGCATTAGTATACGATAGTAATTGTACTCTAACGCCGACCCCGTCGTGAGCTGCTCACAGTTGAGCCGCACCGTTCGTGTGGTCTTGTCCACGGCGTTCTTATCGTCGTTGGTGTCCGAGTGAGCGGTCAGGCCCAGGTACAGCGCCAGCCCATCGAGGTAGTCCCGGTCCTGGATACCATCCGGGACCGTCATCGAGCCCACCTCGGTCGACAAGATATCGTAACTATCCGTGCTCGCCTTGTAGCAAATGTAGGCCGACCCCAGCCCGCTCCCAGGGCACATCACGAGACAGTTCCCTTTGCCTATGGTCGTCCCGAGGGTGGACTTGTCCCCCATGATCTCCTGCCACTGGCGGCCCTCCCACAGCACCTCCATGTACTCGGAGAACAGGTTGGCCCTGCTGATCGTCGTCAACCCATACGCGGCACTTTCGATATCATTCAGCAGGATGCCTCGACCGACTGGGAAGAGAAACGTCGGGAACTCGTCCACCCTGGCGGTGCCTTTGAGCTGGTTGAACGGACCGCCCATGGTGCCATTGTGGTGGACCGGGCCCGGCACCGCCAGCACGCCGCAGACCACACGACGCAGGACGGGGTTCCCCTGGAGGGCGGCCAGCGTGCGCTGCACCGACAACCCTTTCCGGTCATTGACTTGATTCACCAGATAGGTGGCGGCGGCTGGCCGCTGCGGGGGGTCCACCGAGTCCGCCTCGTGCGACAGTAGCGCGTTGATAATTTCATCGAAAAAGTCTTTTACCTGGTTGATCTCCTTTTTCCGCATGTGGAAGCGGACGTAGGTCACTTTTAGTCCCTTGAGGGATTGCGCGTCGGAGGAGGCCATGCCGAACCCTAGTCTCGCGTAGGTACCACCGACATCCCCGACGAAGTAGAGCGGCTTCTGGCTCCAGTCTTTGGAGTTCACAATGGTGGCTAGCTGAGGGAGATCTACTTCTGACAGAAAGGACATGTGTATTTTTTTTTCTTCTTAATTGCTGCTGCTTTATTGAGTAAAACAAAACGAAAAAAAAAAAGAGGAAGTTAGTGACATTGTGAATCTTCCTCCCTTTCATCCCGAGTAGGACGGGTTGCAATCATAATAACGATCAACAACAACAAGATAATTTTTTTTTTCATCGACTACTACATGTTTATATTAGTGTTATACCCACAGCCTTCCATACTTTCTTATTTTCATTTTTTTACGTCTTCTTAATACCCAAAGTAGGGTTGCTAAAGCCCATCCGCTTCGTCGAGGTGGAGGAGTACAAGTTGTGAAACTTCTTCTTCATACCTTTCGTCGACATGAGCCCAGGCACGGTGGGGTTCTTCACCGAGTGCTCCACATTTGCCGTGTACCCTGGCACATCCCTATGCATTGTCATTGGCATCCGCTCCGGGGAATAGTAGTTCGTCTGCTGCCGCGACTCCGCCGTCCCACCCGCGGTGACCTGCCGCCCCTCCTGCAGTGCCTCCAGCGACTGGAAGTACTGCTTGATGCGGTCCGTCTGGACCCAGTTGTAGGCAAAGTGCTCCATGGTGTGTTTGGTCGAGTACGTGGTGGGGTCGTAGTTCTCCTGGTAGGCCCGCGGACGGTAGCGCTGGCTGCGGAACCAAAAGGGGTTCCCAAAGCGTGGGTAGAGACCGAGGCGGATGGCCTGCGCCTTCGCCACCCGCAGCTTGGAGACCGCCTCGGGGTGCAGTGGCAGGATATCTTGCGGGTACATGTGACCCGTGCGGGTGAGGAAGCGGGAGAGGGTGGCGGGGTTCTTGTAGTTGAGCTTCATGTACACCTCCGGCTCTGGTCGCTGTCTCCCCTCGGGGTCGGATGGCTCCAGCTGGAAGGGTTGGGCGTTGCGGAACTGCTGCAGGGCGATATCCCCGACTGTGTCCCCCATGCGCCAGCGAGTGAGGTTCGTGAAGAGCTGTTCATCTGGGAAGCGGTGGTAGTGTAGTTGCACCTGCTGCCCAAAGAGCCACCCCTCTCTACCCCTCTTACGACCCCGGAAGGCCGGCTTCTCCTGTGGCTCCGTGTGGTAGGGGCTGGAGTCTTCCCTCGTGAGCACCTTGAGATACTCACTCCAGGGCTGCCGGCAGACGCTGAACTGACTCATCGCGGTCGCATAGAGAGGGGCGCCCCCCGCGGCGGGTGCGATCCTATTCATGTATACTAGAATGTGCGCTAGTGGCGTGGGGTAATAGCAGAAAAAAAAAAAAGAAGAGAAAAGCAACACGATATGTGCAAGATTTGAGATGGGGAGTGAAGGACGGTGACAGACCAGTTCAGGTAATGAAGCAACAGAAACAAAACATGAAGAGATCCATAAGAAGAGCGAATAAGCAGCACACAATCGCTAATCTGTTTTTATTTTGTTTGTTTGTCAAAAAGTAATGCAAATGGAAACAGAAAACAAAAAAGGCAAGCTACACAGAGAGAGAGAGAAAAAGACCAACTTCCCTCGTTTTAATTGAGCTTAGTAAGAGTTACTCCTTTGCTCTTTAACTGATCCTTCACGGCGCTGAAAGGCCGATTGGTGTGCTTGTCGTACTTCACTTCCCTCAACCATTCCAACCACAGGAGCGGTGTGAAGTCTCGTATGTTAGGACAGCCGCTGATATCCACCTGGTTTATATTTGGCACAACAGCCTCGCACCAGTCAAGGGTGGTTATATCGGTATGGTTCAACCGTATTTCAAACGTCCCTGACATGAGTGGCACCACCGTAGAGAGATACTCCGACACGGACAGCCCAGCGGACTGCACCGTCTTGACGGCCTCTTGAGTGAGTTGGTAACTACCTGTGTTACACGCTGCGCAACAAGCCTTCAACACCTCGAGAGGGACGTCTCCCTTGGTGTACTGCACATAGCAGTCTTCCAGTCCCCTGAAGTAACCAGTGATGGCAAAACTCCCTCGTGGAGAGGACGCAAAGATTTTGAAGAACCGTACCACATTGTCGTTTCCGATCAAAGCGATCAAGTTGTCTGGGAGTATAAAGTGAGAGACGGTGGGCAAGTGCGGTATCACGGTGGATAGATAGTCGAGCACGGACAGCCCCGCCGACTGCAGATAAGGCGTGGCGTCTGGGGAAAGGTCCAGCGTGGTGGCAACGCACCCCTTCGCGTAAGCCCGCAACACCTCCAGCGATATGTGACCCTGCTTGTACTGCACGTAGCAGTTCTCCACGTTACTGAAGTAACCAGTGATGCAGTCGAGCTCGGGGAGTGACGATACCGCAGTTTTGAAAACCTCCTCCCCCTTACCATCTTTTATCAAGGAGTTCAGGTTCGTCGGTAGTTGAAGTGTGGTCACCTTTGGCAGGAGCGGTAGTACTGTGGCGAGATACTCTGCCACAGACAGTTCAGCGGACTGTATCGCGCCGATGGTATCCGCAGTGAGTTTATACGTGGTGTTGTCGTCGCCGGCACAATACGCCTCCAGTATTTTACGAGGGACGTTACCCTGCTTGTACTGTGTGTAGCAATCCTCAAGACTCTTAAAGTAACCGGTGATGCTCTTCAAGTTAGGGAGTGCAGCAAGGGTCGCCTCCAATACTTCTTTCACGTTGGCGTCTCCCACTAGGGTGTTAAGATCATCAGGTAGCGAGAGACCAGTCACCTGTGGCAGAAGAGGTAGAACCGTGGTGAGATAGTCTGACACGGACAGTCCAGCGGACTGTATCGCGTCGATGGCGTCTTTGGTGAGCTCACACCGAGTTGTATTGAACCCAGCACCGTACGCCCGCAACATCTCGAGAGGCACTTTACCCTGTTTGTACTGCATGTAGCAGTCCTCCAGGCTGTAAAAGTGGCCGACAATATCTTTCCGTTGCGGCAATTGGAACACAATAGATTCAAAGAAACTTATCGCATTTGCCGTTCCGATTAACTCGAGCAGATTGTCCGGCAACACGACACTCTCCCTATGATCAAAGGCGAGCACCTCGCGCACGACCTCGGAAGGAACGTTGTGGGTGCGACAGTAGTTAAAGAGTGGGATTAGGCCGAACTGACCGGTGGGGTAGTCGTAGAACTTCTCAAAAATAGTTTCCCGCATTTCTTCGCCACTGGAGTATTTTTGCTCACCATTCTCCGGAGCACCGTGCTGGGTTTTTGCCTTTTCTTCCATCCAGGCCATTTTCTCATCCATTAATCGCCTGACCTCTGCCTGAAGCTCCCGGTTCTCCCTCTGGAGAGTGTTCACTTCTGCCTGTAGCGTTATCCACTGGGCGACGGGGACCGTGTCGGTCATTGATGCTTGATACAAAACTAACCAGAAATAATATAGAGAGACAGTTGGGTATAGTTCAATGTACAGTGTCACTGACAACAGTTTGACGAAAGGTAGGACAACAGCTAGTCAAGTCACTCCACGGTGATACTCGGAAAACCAATCGTCAGATGGGGAAAGAAGAATTCTATCCGATTTCTCAATTCAGTTGATCTCAGAGACTCCAGTCGGTGTGTGTCATCGTGTGTGGTTATTTAGAGGTGGGTGATAGGAAGCAGAAAGCAGAAGAGTTCAGTCAAGTTATTATGTGTATAATAAACCCTTTTTTGTCAACTCAGTTCCTCCGTTCAGCTTTGACTCCAGTCGGTGTGTGTCATCCTTTGCACAGAGACGTTCCATAGAAACGTGTCAATGAAGCAGCAGAAAGTGTTGTCCGTTGTGTACAGACTTCAGTTGGTGTTCTTAGTACTCGTCGCATCGTCAACACCCCTGCCCGTGGGCAAGGGTGTCTCAATAAATGTGCAAACATAAAGTATTTTGTGGTTCATCATGTCTGTCGTGAAGGGGAAGCAACAATAACAGTAGTACTGCATACCGTGCGGTGCGTTAGCGGTTCAGCGGATGACGCTTAACAAGGTGTATCCGTCATGTTCAATTGGTGTCGGGCACGTTTAAAAGTGAAAATTGTTATTTTATGCATCATTCATTCACGCAGCTCAAGGAAACAGAAAGAAAAGTAATCAACGCACAGCGGTGAGGCAGGCAAGCTTCTCGGACACGGGACACCGCCTGCTGGAAATTGAAGTCGGCGGGCCCCTTTTGTTGTAAAACACTGTATCGTCTATCCATCTTCGGGGTAGTAAGGTCATAAGACCGTCGTAAGTGGTTTATCGTCATGGACGTACGGGGAGAGAGAAAAGAAAAGCACACAGACATACCTGTGCGCAATGAGAAGCAGAAAGCAAGTTACGGTGAATATCAGATGTTCTTTCTCGATTTTTCATTTTTTCACGTTCTCGTTCATTGAAGTAGTTCAGAGTGTCGCGATGTGATAAAAACTGTCATCCTATATTCATTGCGGTGGTGCACCAAAGTTAGAGAGCTGGGGGAACAATGACTGTCGTAAAGTTTCCAACTACTCGTTCACCCCCCTGTGGTGGTGGTGTGTGTGTATGGATACCTTTCAGGCCGTCAGCGGAGGTACAGTGAAGGACATCTACTAAGGTAGTGGGAGAGGAGTGTGAGAGGGTGATAGGGCCACAAGATAATAGTAACTGGTTCAAAGGGGAACAGTAACATCACCCTTTCACTCGTATGAACGTGAAACGTACTTACAGATAGTATTTGGTAAATCATTTTTGACAAAGATATTTTAAATATATATTAGTTCATAAGAAAAACCGGTGCGCGTGATACGTCAGTCAATCCGTAGTTATCCCGTATCCTGGAGGATGAAGCCAGGAAGGTGGTGTAAAAGGTCTGGAGTGAACGGAAGAGGTGGTTATACGACACTTATAGGGGTCATTATCATGGTGCACAAGTCACTCCTTTAAGCCTTAGCTGTAATTTCACCTTATGAAAGGGGCGAAGGCTCCAGTGACAGTAAAACACCTCTTTTAACCTTTTCATCTTCAACAGCGGTGTTAAGTCTTTTATGTTGGGACAGCCACTGATGCTTACCTTACTTATTTTGTCCGGCAAACTTTCACACCAGTCGAGAGTGGTCATATCGGTAATAAACGATACCTCTTCCACCTTCGGTAGGAGAGGCATCACTGTGGTGAGATAGTCTGACACGGAAAGTCCGCGGGACTGTATTAAGTCGACGTTGTGTTGATTAAGTGTTAAACGGACTCTGTAGTTATGAGCACAGTAAGCTTTCAGTGTCTCGCGGGGGATTTCACCTTGCTTGTACAGTATGAAAGACTCCAACGGATCTCTGAAGTATTCAGAGATACCTTTCAGATTTGGGAGTGGGGCTAGCGCCCTCACCAGTGCTTCTTTCATGGCGTCGTCTGCCATTAAGAAGTTAAGGTGACCCGGGATCTGGAGAATAATCACCGTTGGTAGGAGAGACATCATCGTGGTCAGATACTCCGTCACCGACAGTTCAGCTGACTGCAAAGCTTTGATCGCGTCTTCAGTCAGACAAAAAGAGGCGTTGGTCCAGACCACACAATAAGCCATCAGCACTGACAAAGGATATTTACCTCGCTTGTACTTTATGTACCAATGCTCAGGGGTCATATAGTAGCCAGAGATGCTCTTCAAGTTTGGGAGTGAGACGAGTATCGCATCCATGAATTCTTCCACGTTGTCGTCTCCTACTGAAAAATGAAGGTCATTAGGTAGGGTCAGTGTCTCCCGGTGATCTGCGCTGAGTGCCTCTTTAAACACATGGAGTGGAATGCAGCATGCCTTGCAATAGTTGAACAGCGGAATTAGGTCAAACTGACCGGTGGAGTTGTTATAGAACTTTTCCATCAGCACTTTCTCAAGTTCTTCCATCTTGAACCGCATATCCTTCGCCTCCTCCAATTCCTGCTTCAGACGTGTATTGAGGTTGATCATTTCCTCCATATAGTCGCGGTGCTCCTCCACCAGTGCATCGTGCTCTTTTTTCAGTTGGTCGTACTTTTCCCGTAATTCTCTGTTTTCCTCCCGAAGAATGCTCGTTTCCTCCACTAGAGCCGTCTTTTCATTCAATATGCCTATGATTCTCCCCTGTAACACGCGATTCTCCCTCTGAGAGTGTTCACTTCTGTCTGCAGCGCCATCCATTGGGCGAAGAAAGCAGCCGGAACCGTGTCAGACATGATTTCGCGTAAAGAAGACGTTAAAAATTCAACTGAGTGGTAGAAGAATAAAAGGGTGGGGAAGAACAGGAGAGAGAATAGGGCGTCACTCGCCGAAGTATCACAGCAAGAATAGAATGACTAAACAAAGTTGGTGCACAGCTGTTGACCTTTTACAGGAATTCTCTAGCCACACCGAAATACTGGCAAACACATGTGTGTTAGAGAGACTAGCAGCAGTAAAACACAGGTCAGTAGTCAAACAGATCATGAAAGTATTATCAACATGAATAGTTCAGCTGAAACACGGATATAGACAGTTTCGTCATTCCTACCAGAGAGCGGTGAAGCAGACACGTCTATCGGACACGGGACACCGCCTGCTGGAAATTGAAGTCGGCGGGCCCCTTTTGTTGTAAAACACTATATCGTCTATCCATTTTCGGGGTAGTAAGGTCATAAGACCGTCGTAAGTGGTTTATCGTCATGGACGTGTCGGGAGAAAAAAAAGGGAAAGAAAAGGTCACAGATATACCTGTGCGCAATGAGAAGCAGAAAGCAAGTTACGGCGAATATCAGATGTCGCTTGAATGAGTGAAAGAGAAGAGAAGGAGGAGAGGTGAGGTAGCGATAGGGCATGATATAATGGTATCTACGTCAGACGGGAACAATATCACCACCTTTTCACTGGTATTACGGCGAATAATGCTTTCACGTTTTTTCAAAAAACGTTTCAAAATAAAAAATGCTTTGACAATAAAAATACTTATTAATAAGACACATCAGTGTACGTGGCTCTGCTGCTAGTCTGTAGTTGTTCGGTTTCCAAGGGGTGTGTGGAATGGACGGAAGTAGTGAACGGAACGTGTCATGAGGCGACACTTACACAGCCACCCCGTGCTTCTTTAACTGCCCTTTTACTTCTTGGATGGATAGATCGTTAGTGTCGTCGCGATAAACCTTCTTCAATCCTTTCATCTTCAACAGCGGTGTGCAGTCTTTTATGTTGGGACAGCCACTGATGTCTATTCTGGTTATTCTGTCCGACAGTCCTGCACACCAGTCCAGGGTGGTAATATTACTCTCGTATACGGATACGGACATCACCTCCGGCAGGAGCGGTATCACCGTGGCGAGATATTCTGACACGGACAGTCCAGCGGACTGTAATGTGCTGCTTGTGTTTTTTGTGAGTTGATAAGTGGTTTTGCCCGAGCCAGCACAGTAAATCTCCAGCACTTCACGAGGAACTTCACCTCGCTTGTACTGTATGTAACAATCTTCGATGCTCGTAAAGGGCCCGGTAATGCTCTTCAAATTTGGGAGTGCGGCAACGATTGTCTCAAAGAACTCTCCCACATTGGCGTCTCCTACGGAGGATTTCCATCTTTTAGGTAGGTTCAGCGTCTCCCGGTGATCTGCAGTGAGTGCTTCTTTAATCACATCAGGAGGAACGCGGTATGCCTTGCAATACTTAAACAGTGTAGTTAGGTCAAATTGACCGGTGGAACAGTCGTAAAACTTGTCGAGTAGTACTTTCCTCTGATCCCCATTGCGGGCCTTCTGTTTTGTCATCGTGTCTTGCCTCTCCATCTCTGCGCGGAGTGCATTCGCGCACTTTTCCGTTTCGGGTAGTTGTTGCCTCTGACGGTTGAAGATTTCACGTGTTTCCTCCATATAGTCGTGGTGCTCCTCCACCAGTTCATCATGCTCTTTTTTCAGATTGTCGTACTTGTTTTGGAGAGTTATCCTTTCCCCCCGAAGGGCACTCTTTTCCTCCACCCAAATCACCTTTTCGTTCATTAGGTCGTTCAGTTTCCCCTGCAGCACACGGTTCTCAGCTTGCAGTTCTCGGTTCTCCCTCTGGAGAGTGCTCACTTCTGTTTGCAGCGCTATCCACTGGGCGACGGGAACCGTGTCGGCCATTGATGCTTGATACAAAACTAACCAGAAATAACAGAGAGAGACAGTTGGGTATAATTCCATGTACAGCGTCACTGATAACAGTTTGACGAAAGGTAAGGATAGGGAGGTGACAACTAGTCAAGTAACTTGACGGTGATACCAAAAAAACCAATCGTCAGATGGGGAAAGAAGAATTCTATCCGATTTCTCAATTCAGTTGATCTCAGAGACTCCAGTCGGTGTGTGTCATCGTGTGTGGTTATTTAGAGGTGGGTGATAGGAAGCAGAAAGCAGAAGAGTTCAGTCAAGTTATTATGTGTATAATAAACCCTTTTTTGTCAACTCAGTTCCTCCTTTCAGCTTTGACTCCAGTCGGTGTGTGTCATCCTTTGCACAGAGACGTGTAATAGAAAAGTGTCAATGAAGCAGCAGAAAGTGTTGTCCGTTGTGTACAGACCTCACTTGGTGTTCTTAGTACTCGTCGCATCGTCAACACCCCTGCCCGTGGGCAAGGGTGTCTCAATAAATGTGCAAACATAAAGTATTTTGTGGTTCATCCTGTCTGTCGTGGAGGGGAAGCAACAACAATAGTAATACTGTATACCGTGCGGTGCGTAAGCGGTCCAGCGGATGACGCTTAACAAGGTGTATCCGTCATGTTCAATTGGTGTCGGGCACGTTTAAAAGTGAAAATTGTTATTTTATGCATCATTCATTCACGCGGCTCAAGGAAGCAGAAAGAAAAGTAATCAACGCACAACAGTGAAGCAGGCAGGTCTATCGGACACGGGACACCGCCTGCTGGAAATTGAAGTCGGCGGGCCCCTTTTGTTGTAAAACACTGTATAAACCTACCCACACGTATATACTATTGAATTTGCCGTTGACCGCTCGACAGTTCTAAACGCCAACCTGAGCCGCCGCAACGTCCACTTTTTCCTGGCACGTGGCTGCCTCCGTCTCTGTATGGGCGTCGAGGAGGAGAGGGACGTCTTTTTTGCTGTGTTGGACTTGTAATCGCTGGCTCTCCACGAAGCGCTCCAGACGTAATGCACGCCGCGTCGCCTGCCGGGTGCCGATATCGCGCAGACGCTCCTCATACTCCGCGGGGATATCCTCTCGGTTGGTGGGCTCTGCCTCGTCAAAAAGATAAAAAAGCATTTTCAGCAAGATGCACCCCACCGTAGGAATGACCGCAATGTACGCGGTGGTGTAAAGAAAGTGACCGCCAACGAAGCCGGTCGACAGTGATTTCGTGAACACGGCATACATTATTTTCACTGGGTTGGGCAGGAGGCCCTTGTCGATGAACTGTCCTAGCGCCTCCAGCAGCACCACCCCCACCTCGTTGAGACGCACGAACAGGACGAGGAGAAACACCCCACACAAGCAGCGGACGCCGACGACACTCCACGGATTCTTTTTGCGCCGTCGCTCTCGTGCCCGGAACAGCTCACCCCACCGCTGAAAGTCGATCACATCGTCTTCTGAGGCTTCCCGTTCCTCCCTGGGGGCGGTGGGGTACGCCTTGTCTACATAGGTTTCAAGACGCACCCGGAGCGCCCGTACTGCTTTTACTTCCCTTTGATGCGCATCGTGCATCCTTACCCAGCCGATGGACCGGTTGAGCAAAAAGAAGGCGACCAGTAGACACCCCACGGCCATGAGGAGGTCCCACCAGAGAGAATCCGACGAGACAGCGGTATCCAGCAGAACACTTTGATAATAGGCGACTTCGTCTTTTTGGCGGGGGCAGTTTTTTGCTTCCATGAAACGATTTAGTTTCTCCATCTGATTTTGGATAAACACGGAACTGTTGGGGTAGTGACTGAAATCCATTCACGCCCCGTTTTTTTTTTCTTCTTCTTTCTATTTGAACGCTAACCAATAATAATAGTAAAAAAAGAAGGAGGTAAAACACACTTTTTTTTTTGTGGTTGTTGTTCCCGAATTGAGCGACAAATTAAGGTAAATACCTGTGAGGCACCTTTTTTTTTTTTTTGTCGTTTGACATACTAACGCAAAAAATTGTACATGAACCACAAACAATAATAAACACCACAACAAACAATAATAATAATAATAAAAATAAAAACAGACATCACATCATGGCAGTATGAATACAGTATATTCATTATCGAAGACACACACACGTGTACTCATCCTCACCTTTTCTATTCTTTTCTCTATTTTCTTTTTTCCTTTTCTTTTTTACGCCACCGTTCTTGCTCGTGTTATCGTGGTCGCTGGTAGACGACTACTGTCATCGCTTTCGACCACGCTCCCACGCTCACTCTCCTCCGCGGTGGTCTGCTCCCCCGGCGGGGTGACGCTATCCCTCTCTGCTGGACGTTTCTCAGGAATGAGGACCGACGCGCTGGGTGCACTCGCTGCCGCCAGGACCGCCGCCATGTGTCGCTTGACACGGGGAATCTCCGCCGACTCGCGGCGGCGCTCCTCCGGGGTGAGGGAGTCCCAGGCGACGTCAAACAGCTTGAACTGCTGCGCCGCCTCCTGCACACAACCGCTGTTGTACAGCGTAACGGCGTAGTTGAGGTGGAACAGGTGGTCGTCGCTGAGGCGGAGGGCGCGCTCGTAGGCGTGGCAGGCATTCTCGAGGTCGTTCAGCAGGGAGAGGGACACCCCCAGCAGCATGTAGCTCGGTGCGTACTGGTTGTGCAGACTGATGGAGGCGGAGAAGTGGTGGAAGGCGGAGACGTGGCGCTCCGTGGAGAGAAACACCAGACCCATGTTAAAATTCGTAATCCACTCGAACGGCCCTAGCAGGAGGGACTTCCGCAGGCACGCCACCGCGGCGTAGTAGTTCTTCTTGCCAAAGAAACAGACCCCAATGTTGTTCCACAGCTGGGGACTATCCGGGTCGTGGGCGACGGCGATGCGGTACTTGCGAAGGGCGACGTCGAACTCCCCATTGTCCTGGATAAGCGAGCCGGCGGCGATGAGGGCACGGGGGTTCACGGGGTCTAGCGTGAGACACTGCCCCAGGCAGTGGAAGGCATTCGCGCCGTCCCCGAGCCGCAGATAGAGTCTGCCCTGGAGGGAGAGGGCCTCCGCATTCGCCGTGAGGGCGGTGTTACCTAGCTGGTTGTAAATCTCCAGCGCCTGACCAAACTCTTTTTGCTCCACAAGTGTCTCCGCGAGGCGAAGGAAGGTGACGTCGTGCTTCTGGATGGAAATCGACCGCAGTAGTGCGTCTGCCGCCTCGCCGTACCGCCCCAGGTGTAGGTAGCACAGCCCCACCCCCAGAGGAATCTCCCAGTCGGGGGAAAGCCCTTTGGTCAGCAGCAGCGTCTCCACCTCGGCGAAGGTCTCGATCGCCGCCTCGTGTTTCCCAAGTAGAAAGAGCGCCCGACCTAACTGCTTCCGTGACAGGCAGTTTTCCGGAGAGACCAGCACCGCCGTCTGGAGGAGCTGCAGACTCTCCGTGAGCTCCCCTGCTAGCCGCTTCAGCAGACCCTTTACGTACAGGGCGTACTCACACATACCATCCGTATCACGGAGCTGTGCCTCGATCACCTCCAAACAATCCGTGTAGGACTGCCGCACGAAGAGTTCGTGAATGAGATAGTTCCGCTTCTCTCGGGTCTGCTTTAGCTCCTTGAGTGCCTGCGTCGTGGCGTTTTCTGTCGCGGCCTTCTTCTCTGCTTTGGCGCTGCTCTTTGGTTTGCTATTGGTGGGAGGGGCGGCGTTGTACTGGAAGGTATCCCCACTGCTTGCAGGGGGTGCCTCCCGGTCTATGCTGCCGGTGGTAGGGACCACTGCCGCTGCTCCCTCTGGAGGGCAGTCTGCCCTATACTGAAACCCTTCTTCTGGATTGGCCCCCCCGGCCGGTGTCTCGGTGGGGTATGTTTCACTCATGGGGGTAGAAGGTAAAAGGGAAGGATCGCCGTCGATAGAGATACCGCGACGCTGTCCTTTACGGTGTACGTGGATGTTACTGTTTTCTTGCATTCGAAAAATTATTATTATTATCGTTGATGTGGTTTGTTTTTCGCGGAAAACACATACAACCACAAAGGAGAAAAAAAAGAAGAAATAATGGAAGTATTGTAAAGAGGAAAGACAACAACAAGGATATTACATTGAAAAGCAAATAGACACGCAAAAAAAAGAAAAAGAATCATTTTTATAAAGCGTTGGGTTTTTGTTTGTTTGTTTATAGTAGACGCATGATCGAATACAGTTCCTCGCACTCCCTCACCACCGCGCTAGCCGCACCACTCTTCTGGAGACGGTCGAGGGTCCACTCGTAGAGCGCCTTCACCACGTTGGTGTACGCCTCCGACTGCGGCACCGTCCTGCAGGGCGATTCCTCCGTCCCTTCCTTTGGCTGGGAAAGGGTCCACACCAGCACAAACTTTTGCAGATAATCCCGCAGAATGGCGTCCCCTTCCTCCATGGTGGGATTCCTGTCGGTCAGGCCTTCTAACGTGTACTTGGCACGCTGTTGTGCCGCTGGTACCGGGATCCCCCAGTCGGCTGGAAGTAACGCCGACGGGGGGATCGTTGCCTTTGCCGTCTTACGTTCCTCAGGGTGGGAGGCGTAGAGGAGCAAACACTGGAGGTACAGGCGGTGCAGCGCCTGCCGCCCCTCCCCTGGGGGGACCACCCGCTGTACGAGGTCGCAGTAATCGAGGGGGCCACCCCGCCCCTCCCCCGCCGCCACCGCCTGGGCGAGAAACTGCAGAAGTGGGGTTCGTTCCGTTTGTGGGGATGGCGGGGAGGAGGCACACGCAACGAGAAACTTCTGCAGTGGCATCAGGTAGTCTGCCTCCGCCTCTCTCCAGGCGCGACGGTCCCCCTCGCTTAGTGGTGGGAGGTTCGCTTTGTTTTTTTGCGCTTCCCTCAAACGGGCAAAAATGTGTTTTTCAAACAAAAGACTACACTCTGCGAATTTCAAAATGCCGTTTTCGTTATGCCCATTGTTTTTCTCTTGTTCCGATAGGGCGTCGTGGATACGGCGGCGCCACTCGTGCAGACAGTCCTGGTGCACATCACTCAAAAACGAAAAGCGATCCCTTCCCTCCGCAAAAAAATATTTATCCAACAAGGTAAACAGCATGTCGTTCACCTTGGTGTACACTTCCACCGATAGAAAGGGCAACGCCGCCTCGTCTAGTAGTTGAAACAGTAAGGTCATGGCCTCCGGGAAGCGATCGTAGGGGGGCTGCATGTATTTTCGTTTGAAGACTGCGTCAAAGGTGACAAAACTACCGTAGAGGTTATTTCCCGTACGGGCCGCCTCGACAATGTCCTTCACCACTTTTGCCATGGACGGACTATTATTGTGCAATAACTAGCACAAAAGGTGGAAAAGAGAAGAATATAGACATCAATAACAGAAAGAAACGACCATTTTTTTTTCTATGTTTTTGTGGTCAACAATAAACCTCCCTTTTTGTTTTTGAGGTATACACACTCAACCTGTGTATACAAAGCTTCTATAAAATATAATTTTATATATATTATGGTTTCTTTTACAGGGACGCCATCCTGGCTCTCTTCCCACTGCGGCGACTCTCCCGACGGGACCCCTCCGGCGTTAGGATCAGCTCCTCCAGTTGCCGCACACACGTCTCCAAGTCGTCGTTGACCACCACGTAGTCAAAAATGTCTGAATACTTTTTGTAGTATCTCATCCACACGGCGTTGTAGGCCATTCGGATAGCGAGGGTTTCTGGGGTCTCGCTATGTCGCTTTTCCAGCCGTGCTCGGACCGTCTCCAGGCTGGGCGGTAAGATTAACACAATGCAACACGCGTATTGCTTTAATTTTTGTACCGTCGCGTCCTTTTCCTCATTATCATTTTCTTCTCGTCCTTTTTTGTGGAAAATGCCGTCGAGAGAGATGGCGCCCTTCAGATCGGTGTCCATCAGCACGGTTTTGTGCTGCTCCACCTGCTCCATCAGGGCCTGTTTACTCGTGCCGTAGAAGGTACCTTGGGTCCCACCCTCCGAGGCACCACCCAGCACCGATTTTTCTAATTCTAATAAAGATTCAATGTGACAAAAATCCGTTTCTAACACTTTTTCCATCAACTGTACATTTCGTTGGGAGTTTTGGACGCTATTTTCCCTCGGAAATAATAAAGTATACTCCGCCATTTTTTTTTGTTTCACCAACTCGACGAATTGGGGTCGGTTGACAAAGTAGTATTGTTTTCCGTTTTCCTCCCCGGTCCGGGGTGGCCGTGTGGTGTGGCTGACACAAAAGGAAAAGAAGTGTGGGTGACGTCGCTGCAGCTCTTGGATCACCGTCGTCTTCCCGCTTCCGCTAGGACCGATGAACACGACGACATCCCTGGCGTGGGGGGTGCTGGACATAATAATACTAATAAATAAATAAAGAATAATGAGTATAGTTATTATTATGATGGCTCTTGGAAAAAAAAAAAAAGAAAAAAAAAGGGTGTTAATAACGTTTTGACACTTCTTTGTTTGTGTCTTCCTACACAGACGGCAGTTCCCAGAAAAGAAAAAAAAAATATATTTATTGTAATGTATATATATTTTTTTACCTTATTTAAAAATGCCTTATTATTTGTTATTATTGATGCTTTGTTTAAATAAACATGAAAAAAATAAAAAAAGAAAAAACTTTTTTTTTTTAAACCTTCTTCACAATTTGGACCACATCCTCATCCTCTAACAAGTGGTCCTTCCCCACACGCTGGGGCTGATGCTTGACCGACGCCCCCCACGCCCAGGCGTACTTAAAGTTCCGCATGAGCTGACGGTGAATACGGTTACAGAAGACCTCCACCGACGGCTGCGGCACCCGACGAAGAATGACGGGCTCGTCGTAGTCTGGCACCTGACCCTTGGGCTTGGTGTAGACCCGAATAAAGTTCAAGTGATCCCAAATGACCTCCAGTAAACCATCCAAGTTCCAGCCGTGGTGGGCGCTGATGGGGCAGTTGTGCGGCAGTCGCGCTATAATATCCAGCTCCTCAATGGAGATTTGATCAATCTTGTTCAAGACGTAGACACAGGGGATGTAGGTGCGGTTCCCTTCTATCGCGTCGATCACCTGATCAGCGGAGTAGTCCCCACGTAGCACCACATCGGCGTTGTTGAGCTTGTACTCGGTGAAGATGGTCTTAATGGTGTCGTGGTCGAGCTGGGTGAGGGGGCAGGTGGAGCTAACGGTAATGCCACCCTTCTCCCGCTTCCGGATGGAGATATCCGGCGGCTGCTGGTTGAGACGGATCCCAAACCCATCTAACTCTCGCTCGATAATGAGCTTGTGCTGCAGCGGCTTCACCACGTCGAGCACGATGAGAATCAGACTACATGTTCTGGCCACCGCAATCACCTGACGACCACGACCTTTACCGTCCTTGGCGCCCTCGATAATACCGGGCAGATCCAACATTTGTAATTTAGCGCCGCGGTAGTTGACGACACCAGGGACGCAGGTGAGGGTGGTGAACTCGTAGGCGGCCACCTCACTCACGGTGGAGGTCATCTTGGTGAGCAGGGTGGACTTGCCGACGGAGGGGAAGCCGATAAAGCCTATGCGTGCGTCACCCGTCTTCTGTACGTCAAACCCTTCGCCCTTACCGCCACCTTTCTTTAGAGTCGGAGGCAATCAGCTCACGCTTTAACTGTGCTAGACGTGCCTTGAGGGAGCAAATATGTGCCATCGTGGCCTTGTTCTTTTGGGTACGCGCCAGCTCCGCCTCAATGTCATTAATCTTCTGAAGATTGGACATTTCTTTTTCCCTTTTCTTTCAAATTACTTTAAATACCTTAGGGAAGAAAAAGAAGAGAAATCAGTACCACTGAACAGAACAATACTGAGAACAGTTATTTTCCGTTTTTTTCTTTTTGAAATGCCATTCCCACGAGCAAAAATAAGAATAATAGCCATTATCCACTATACCAACGACTTTATCACATCATTCAATAACAAGGTCACATGCGAAAGATAACTCGTTCTTTCTTCCCAACTTTCCGAATCACGATTGGTCCCACTACGGTGACGACGGTCCACTACACGATACAGGGTGTCGTTCATGCTGTAGAGGGTGTGGGACAGCAGCTCTGTATCGCGCTTCGCCAGCTGAAGGTGCTGAACAGCGACCGCGCGCACCCGCCGCATCAGCTGCTCCTTCTTGTCTTTTGTAGCCTTCTTTTCGCTATCCGTCGCCTTCCGTTCCCTTTCCTGCTGCCCCCAACGGTCCACAGTGACGTTTGCCAGCCGCACGCATTCCTCCACCACCTCGACATACTTTAGCAATTTAAAAAAGGTGAGTTGCACGGTGTGGAGGGACGGGGAGAGATCGGCCTCGGGGGTGTCCTGGTCGTCGCGCTGGGTATCCAGGAAGGCGGAAAAAAAGCATTCCTCCAGGAAGTGATCGTGGGATTGGGTGAATTCCTCCAAACAATCAAAGTCGTACAGTCGACCGCTCTCAAACTGAAGAGAGGAGGCAAAGGCCCCACAGAGCGCGGAGAGACGGTTCCAGAAGGGGAGCTGTAGGCTGTTCTGCAATATTTCCTTCATGGTGTGACTGAAGATGAACACCTCCGCCACGCCGCACGACCGTGCCTGCGACCACAGTGCCCCCATCGTCCGCTCCACCGTCTTCCAGAAGAGCAGCACCCGGAACAGCTGACTGTACCGCAGTAAAAAGTGGCGTGGAAGGAGCCACAGCCCTTTCCGGCCGCTCTGTATCCCTTCCTGCAGTTCGGGGACGGGGGAGGTGAGCTCTAGCCGTTTGATGAAGTCTAGCGGTCGGAGCGCGTCGTCGTCACTCCCCGGCACGAGGTACCAGGAGATTTCTACGCTACCCCGACTGAGGTCCGCCCACTCTCGCTTGAAGATACCATTCAGAGAATCCAATGCCTCCATGGCGAGAGGCGACAGCTAGGCTGGAGATGCTGCTGTCCGTCGCCCTCTTCTCTGCTGAGCGATGGGTGCCGCTTCTTGATCACCGCACGGAGTGGTCCGCCGAGGCCGCCGGCCCCTCCGCCCTCCAGGCTGTTGCGCTGATCCAGCACCCGCTCAATGTACCGCTGCCACACCTCCCCCACGGCGTACGCGATGGATCCCTTCTGCAGCAGACCAATGCACCGCATGCCAGTCAAGATGGTGTACAATTGCCCATACGGCGGCAGGAGGGTGAGCTGCAGTGCCTTGTGGGTGAGATACCGAGCGCAGTACCGGCCCAGGGTGAGGTAGTACGTCGTGCAGTGCTCGACCGTGTACTGCTCCTCCTTGCACTGGGCGGAGAGGCCTAGGACAGGGTCCATACTGGGGAGCACGTGGAAGACGGAGATATCTTTTCCCAACCCATCAGAGGTGAAGTAGCCATCACGGGGGTACTCGGTGTGAAAGATGTTTTTCACGTCGCGGGGTCTGTTTCCCACTCACAATGCATCTCTGGGGAAAACGGGAACACCACCGGCAGGCCACCAACCAGATCGCTCTCTCGTGACTCGTAGGGTCCGACCGCTTCTCGACCTACCGTTATACAGTGCTGTATGTATGCTGGCCGACCGAGAGAGAACTGTGCGGAATGGGCTTGGTGTGCCGCCAGTGATTGTAGCGCCGTCTCCATCTCTTGTCCCCGTACAATGTGCGTCCGCTCCGTCCCTACGCGCGCCTCGAAGAACTCCTCGTCATTGATGTCGGCCACCACGTAGAGGTCGTCGGGGTGCTTGTACCCCTCCGCATCACGCCGACACCGACCGTCGTCCTCATCCTCCTTGACATTGACGAAGGAACTCCGCAGGGAGGAGACTTTACTGTCCCTGTCGCTGCGCCGGGTGGAGCCGGAGAGGATGGATCGACTGTGTGTCTCCAACATACTTCGCTGCATTTTTTCATTCTCCAGTCGACTTCGCAGTCCCTCCGCCGCGGAGGACGGGAGAGAGGACCCTGCGTTCAGCCAGGAGGTGGTGCGGGAGTGTCGCGTGGAGCCACGGTCGTGCGGGGGTATTCCCAGGCCCCTCGGTGCGCCGCTCGTCCCACTGTCTCGCTGCCCTGCGTCGTCTGTTCCACTTAGAATCGTTTGGTTCTCCACTTCAGCGAAGGCGACAGTGGCGCGGGTGGGGCGGGGAGGGTGCGTGTGGTCGGGGTACAGAATTTGAGGAGGATTCACTTGTGATGGAGGCGCCGACAGGGGGCGCACGACGCACCGCGCGGACTTGTCCTCTTCTTCCGTGGCGTCGTCTTTAGCGGGGTAGTATAAGTCCCGAAGCTCATCGACACAGCTTTGCATCGCCTGTGCCCGCTTCAACCGATAATGCAGTCGCTCCTCCTTCCAGCTGAGGAGACGTAGATCCCTCTGTCGCCGTAGGGCGTCGGTCTCAAAAGCAGCGCGCAGTTCTTGTTGCGTCTTGGCGAAGCAATCCTCTCGCTCCTGGGCTGGCTGCACCACCTGCCGTAACTCCTGTGTGATGACACCGTAGAGCGCCGAGGTCACCACGGAGCTGCGACGAGAGGAGGTGACACTGCTAGAGGCGCCAAACTCTCGTTGTAATCCAAGCAGACTTCTCTCGGACTGCGCGTCAAACTCGTCGTCGTCCAAGGACACCACCGTACTATCCTTGGGGGTGCTCGGTATAACTCCTTCATCGGAGATGGAGGCCAGTTCAATCGTAATGTGAGAGGCGCTGCTGGGAGTGGCAGGTGGGGGCGCTGATTCCTCCACCGGTGCGGTGACCTCCACGCTGGGGTCCACATGCACACTGTTCACTACCGAAGAAGGAGCGACCGTGTCGCTTTCGGGTGCTTTAACCTCACTTCCGGTGATGACCTCCTCCTCTCCTTGACCTTCCTCCTTCCCCTGTTGCTCCCGAAGGGCCTCCATGATCTCTTCCTCCACCGCAGCGAGCAGGACGTGGTTGCAGGCGCTGTAGAACACCCTCCAGTACGACAGCTGTCCATGGGGATCGAACAAATCCACCTTGGGGAGGGCGTGCAGAAAGTCGGTTCGAAATCCAACCAAACTTTCGACAAATTCGCGTACCATGTCATTCATGAGTTGTAAATCTTTTCTCTCCTGTGCCTGCACATTATCCACGTCTGCCTCCACCTCCTCCGAGAGAAGCAGTCCGTCGACCTGACGCATGTCGGTGTGAGAGGCCTTGATGACGTGGGTGGCCGCCGCGCGCAGCACACGTACGCTCACCCCCGCACTGAGCACGGCTGTTGCGGTCTCTTTTGTCAGAAAAGACGGCAGCCTGTAGGGGCTGTCATCGATGGTGTAGCCGCTCCACGTCGTGCCGTGCGAGGGAACATAAAAAATTCGTCTGGGGGTCTATGATTTCTCCCCGTGTCATCCAGTGCCGCATCATGCCGTGCAGTGGGTACCAGTGTCGCCTTGAAGAGGAGTCCCAGGACGTCCACGCCGCCACCCACTTTTTGCTGGAGTTTGGAGAGTTGTCCTGTGGCGTGTGAAGGATGGAAAGGTGCCTCGCTGTCACCGTCGCTGTGCTCTTCGTCGTCATCTCCCATCCCAAACTCGCGCTGCCACGCCTCACTGACCGCCATGGGTAAACCCTTCTCGTCCAGAAGACCGGATAGCACGGAAGCGTCGTGCTGCTCTAGCAACGCGGTGTAGAGGGTGGTCAGAATCGTGGCAGAGCTTAGCTGCTGGGCGGCGTCGTTCACCCGCCAACGGGGGCTGCCGTCGACACCGAAGACCTTCGCCAGCCGCTCCACCTGTACTGCGGGTTGTTGCAGACGTCGTTGAGCCCTCAGAATCGTGTTGAAGGTCAGGCCGTGCGGTCCACCAGGGCGGGAGGAGAGCTCAAACACCTGTCGCCGGAGGAGGGCGGTGCACTGCTGCAGTGCATCCGCGGCACAACTACCATACCGACCCAGGGAGGGTCTCGCCAGTGCGTGTGCAGCTAGCTTCTCCAGGCGCAGTAGTAACGTACCGACCTGGCAGGCCCACACCAGCAGCGACACTAGCCCTCGGTGTGGCACCGGCCGCCGCGCCTCATTGTTCTCTCTTTCATTCCCATCGTTCAGCTTGTACCGCTTCCACCCCACAGCGGTGGTGTCGTCCTCGAGGAGGTATTCCCGCACCCGGACGTGCACCTCCTCCTCCCCGACAGGCCCAGACACGTAGAGGAGTGAGTATGGATCAGCGAAACCGGCGACCCCCCAGTGAAGGGCAATGAAGACCGCCCTGTACACGTCATCCGTGTAGATGGGTTGAAAGATGGCGAACGGTGTGATCAGTCCATCTTCTATTTTCTGTCCTTCCTCCGCTGTGGTACTGCTGTCGTGGACGGGCATGTGCTGCAGCAGCACGTTCGCCGCACTTCTCGCGGAGGAGTTCCGCTTCCGCGAGCCGGAAGTGAAAAGGAGCTGCACCTCCTCGCTCAGCGCCGGCTGCTCCGCCCAGCTGAGGTGATGGGGCGCCGTGGTGTGGGTGAGTTTGTCGAGGTTCTTTTCCATTGCGTGGATCTCCTGCAGCGCATGAAAATAGTGATTGTACTGTGTTACACTGCGAGGGGCGGTGAAGAGCTCGTGGACGACCGGATCAGGCTCGGCGGACCACAACAGCTGGCGTAACAGAAACTGGGAGTGTTCCGCTAACCGCACGCAGCTACCGTTCAACCAGTAGTGGGGCTCCACGACCGGCAGGGCAGAGCGATCCTGCCAGTGCGACTGGAACAGTACACAGTCCGCGATCGGCAGTGCCACGGGAAGGGCGCTCTCATCCCCACTACTACCAGTGCTACTACTACTGCTGGGTCCGCTGTGGTTCACGTACAGTCCCTCTGCATCGTCTAGCCAGTTATTGTTTCTTTTACCGGAGGACTTCTCGTCTGTTCGCTCGGGGGCTATTCTTCGTCCTCCACGGTCTACTAGGATGGGGGATTCCTCTCGGAATACCTTTTCACTCCAATCCGCTAACGTTTTCTTGCCATCCTCCTCGTCCTCCTCCTTCCGCAGCCGCTTGTGGTTGGGACCGTTGGCGAGGGAAGGGGTCCCCTTGAGATGGGTGATCATACTCGTACGAAGAATCACGTATAACACTTTATCCACCATCGTCAGCTCTTCCTCCTCTGTTCCACTCTCAGAGTCCTTGGCAACGCTGACACCGAGTGCCTTCCCCATCGCTGTCAGCAAGGAGGCGTACACGTGGTGCCCGCCACGGTCTAACACCGCCAAGGTGTGCCTCCACAGCGCCCCGTACTCGTGTCGAAGAGAGGCGGCGGTGCGTGTGGCAATCGTGCGCGCGATCTGCGGCGAAAAAAACATGCTTAACAAACGCTGCCGGTTGTGAAAGTGAGATCGATACAACTCACCCGGACTGGAGACCGTTTCTCCCTCCACCACTCTCATGGCCTGCAGGATCCGTCGCACTTGTCCATTGTAGTACTCCTGATAGGAAGAGGTACCGGCTGCCTGACGAGGGGCCGTGCTTTCCTTTCCTTTTATCGCCTGGTTACGGTTGGCGGCGTTGGTGGACGTTCGTATAATTTGCATAAAGTGATAGTTCAACACTCCGTCCCGCTTTAGGGCGACAGGGAAACACTGAATGAGTTCTACCAGAGAGGGCGCCTCTACGTGCACCCCGGACACCAAGTCAACATCGTGCAACATGGCTGCAATAATAATAAGGATGATGATTCTATGGGATTCGTTTCTGTTTTTTGACTATAAAAATCTATAACTATATATAAATGTGTATATTTCGAGGGGTTACCCTTTTGTTTTCCTGCTAAATAATAATAATAAAAAGAGATGCAAGTGGTGTTTTGTAGGTATCAAGGGCTAAAACCGACAGTGATAAGGCTTTTTATTCACATTTTTCTTCCAACCTAAAATATGTAAAAACTTTTTTTCTTTTTTTGATTATTGTGAATAAGATCAACACTAACAGTACGATAAATTGTTAATAAAAATACACAAGCACAACAAAAACACAGACACACCAACATCAGACTCACGTTTTTTTTTTTTTTCCAACGTGCCCACCAGTCTTCAGGGTCCAGACGCTAATGACTTCACGAACAGCTCCGTATTCAGCAGCGCATCAGCTCCTAACAACACCCGAGCCTCCGGCGACATTTGCGCCATCTCGTTCGGGCCGAAAACGCCCCCAGTACGATGATTGATGTGATGTACAAGAGCCGCCTCCTCCAGCGTACAGCCACCGCACATGAAGACGATCACCTCCTCCGGCTTGAAAGGTGTCCCCCCTGGCGGGGCAGGTGTGCGGTACGGGTACCCCTGCGTGGACTCGCTCTGGTCGAGGGTGTCGGTCAGCAACTTCAACAGCGTCTTCTTCAGCACCGGCTGATGCTGTGTGTATATGTTCCCCACATCCACGAATGTCCGGACAATGGAGGAGAGTACCCCGGTCTCGGCAAAGAGCTCCTCCGTGTTGCGGTCGGTCCCGTAGTAGTGTCGGAGGTGCTCAATCAGCCTGCTGTACCCACTGGTGCTGCTATTATTCAACACCGCCTGCACCCTCGAGTTCTGGGTGGGACTTTCATAACGTAGGTTGAAGAGGAGGCACAACCGCACCTTGTCCTGCACCTGTATGTCCTGCCGCTTCATCAAGTTCTGAAGTCGGTCAAAGTGATCGTTCATGTTGTACGAGGCGACCATATCCTGTTCCAGGAGGGACACCTGCAGTAAGTCACGCTCCTTCACAACGTGCGAGAGGTGTGTGGTGATGGTGGCGTGCTTCGCCACGGAACCGGCTAGACTCTTTGTTTGCCCGATGCGCTGCATAAAGTCCTTTATTTCATCCATCGTGGCGGTGGAGCGGTCGAGGTTGAGGGCACTCTTGCAGCGGTCCACGTAGGTTTTCACATTATTACACAAATCGCCCCAATTTAAAAACATGTTCGCCGCAAAGAAGAGATCATCCTGCTCGGAGAGGACGTAGCCATCGGGGTCGGCGTCCTTCACGTTGGCGGGGAGGTGCAGCGTGTTGTGGTGCAGCCCGAGGTGTTCGTGGAGCATGGCCTGATAGGTCCAAGGGGTGAGCAGCGGGGTGACAGGGTCGTCGCTGCGGTCGAGAAGGAGGAGGACCGCGTTCTTACTGCGGTAGTTGTACAAGTCGGCGTCGTTCTTGAGTAGCCGCATCAGCTCCTCCGCGACACGGCACGCAAACCCACTGCGCTTCTGCACTCGTATGTGTGGCCGTCTGCGCTGTGCGACAAAGAGGGAGGCCAACCCTTCCGCCAGCCGTCGCACCTTGTCCTGCGGGATGCTGGCCGCGAACAGTCCATGCGTGCGAGGGACAGGCCCGCCGCCCACGGTAATCTCGTGAAGGTCGGGGTGGTTGTGCTCAATGAGAAAGACATCCTTATTGACGACGCAAAGATCACAGAATGCTTCTTGCACCCGTTGCACGAGTTGCTCCACGTCAGCGCGGGCGAGGGAGTCGAGGTGCTCCGGGCTGGCCACCCCGCAAAAGACAATACTGTAGCTGGAATACTTCCCCATCCTCAGCTCCTCACAAGCGGCGTCCACGCTGTGGCGCACTGGTCGTATGAAAATAATACACCGCATATTCTTCACTTTGCTCCTCTGACGATTGGCGCGCACCTGGTCAACCAGGAAGACACCTTTTTTTAGTAGTTGAGTCTGTGAGAAGGAGGTGGATATGATGGGAAGGGTGACGTCATCGACGAGAAGCACCTTCATGGTTTTGTCTGCCGGGACGACCTGATCTACATAGTCACTCACCAGCGTAAAGAGTGACTTGGAACTGGGCTCTTTTTTCGAGGAAAAGAGTGACATACTGACTTTGAAGCGAGAGAGAGAGAGAGAGAGAGAATGGAATGTGACACACTTCTTGCAGTTGCTCATAACAGAAATAGAAGCACATCATAGAAATAGTTTCATCCACAAGAAAACTACAATCTTCACTTTTCCACGGCGAAAGACAGTAGTGGGAAAAGCAGTGAAGCAGAGAAACGAAAAGCTCATCAGGCAAGAATACTGAGCGTATCGCTATCTTCAACACTACACACTCTGACCTGTTCCGTTTCCCTCTTGTAGAAAGAAGTAGACAGAAAGGCAAAGTGGTAGATTAAGATTTCTTCAATAGAAAAAGTCGATTTTGCACATCATTCGATCGTGAAAGCATACAGAATCGTAATAAGCAGTCAGCCAAGATAATTGTTGTCCGTCATTAGTGTTTAGTTTCTGCTCTTGAATGGTAATAATGGTTTATTGTCCATCATGAAATGATCACACGCAGCGAAGTAGGGAAAATACACACGAATCAGAAATAGGTTCAGATTTCAAGGACTAGATTTGTGTTTCTCATTGGAAAAGAATTTCTCAGATATATGCTTGTTCTCGTTTGATCATCAGATGAAAGTAAAAGAAACTAATCAAGAACAAACAAGACGTCATGCCACACCGTAGGACACAACCGTTGTGCAAAAAAAAAAAAAAAAATAATGAATACCAGCAACATCAAAAATAATAATAAGCAGAACAATCAGATCATTTGGAATTGCAAAAATTGTTTTTCACTCGTGTTATTTTCGGATTATTGGTCGATTTGTATCTCATCAGGGAAACAACTACAAATGAAAAGCAAATAATATTCGGCAGCAAAATAATAATAAAATATCAGCCTTCGAGAATAAGATATGCGCGTCGAAGTACGGGAGCATGAGACGCAGAATTTATGTATATATCGCTGTCATTATCCATTCCGTTAAACTATTTTTTTTTTTCGAAGTGGAGAGTCAATTAATTTTATCACCGCTGTATTTACATTATTTAACAGTTATTCCGTTTTTTTTCTTTTCTTGAAGAAATTAAGATAGGAAAGAACCAGCAAAAAGGAAAAGAATAAGCCTTATCCTTGATACCTAGTTTAGTAGATGGGAGAGAAGAGCGAATTAGCGTCCAGGGAGGAAAAGATAATGCGCTCTCACTTCCTTCATTGGGGAGGGTACGCCACGTCTGATAAACCCCATATAGACCGATAAGAAAAATGAGTGTACGCGGCACATCAGTAAGGATGTAGCGGTTTGCAAGTGACTCCTTTACTTTTCAACTGTTCTTTCACAGCGTTGAAGGACGGATTGGTTTTCGAGTTGTAAAACACCACCTTCAATCCTTTCATCTTCAACAGCGGTGTGCAGTCTTTTAGGTTGGGACAATCACTAATGTCTATTCTGATTATGCTGTCTGGCAGTGCTGCACACCAGTCAAGGGTGGCAATCTTGGTCTCGCCTACGGATACGTAGATCACCTCCGGCAGGAGCGGTATCACCGTGATGAGATATCCTGACACAGTCAGTTCAGAGGATTCTATCGCGAGGATTGTGTTATTGGTGAGCTCATAAGTGGTTTTGCCGTAGTTACCACAATACGCCTCCAGCACTTTGCGAGGGACGATACCTTCCTTGTGTTGTATGTAACAGTGTTCGAGACTCGTGAAGTACCCAGTAATGCTCTTCAAATTTGGGAGTGCGGCAACGATCATCTCCAAGAACTCTCCCACGTTGTCGTCTCCTATAGAGGCGTTAAGGCTATCTGGGAGCGAGAGATCAGTCACCTTTGTTAGGAGTGGTATCACTGTCGAGAGATAGTCTGAGAGGGTTAGTGCAGCGGACTGTATCGCCTTGATTGCGTCTTGAGTGAGATAATAAGTGGTTTCGTTGTAGCCGCCGCAGAAAGCCTCCAACACTTGACGAGGCACGTTACCCTGCGTGTACATTACGTAGCAGTGTGCCAGTCCCTCAGGGTAGCCAGTAATGCTCTTCAGGTTTGGGAGTGCGGCAACGATGGTCTCAAAGAACTCTCTCACATTGGCGTCTTCTACGGAGGATTTCCATCTTTTAGGTAGGTTCAGCGTCTCCCGGTGATCTGAATTTAGTATTTCTCTAATCGAATAAACAGAAATGGTATTTTCCTTGTAATACTTAAACACCTTGATCAGGTCAAACTGTCCAGCCATACAGTTATAGCAGTTTTCCGTCAAACATAGCCTGAAGTCACACATCTCTCTTGTCACGTGCATCTGTCGCTTCGATTCCTCCTTCTCCGCCAACGCTTCCTCCAATTCCTGCTTCAGACGTGTGTTGATGCTGGTCATTTCCTCCGCATAGTCGCGGTGCTCCTCCACCAGTTCGTCGTGCTCTTTTTTCAGATTGTCGTACTTGTTTTGGAGAGTTATCCTTTCCTCCCGAAGGGCACTCTTTTCCTCCACTAAAGTCACCTTCTCGTTCGTTAGGTCATCGACTCTTCCTTGGAGCGCCACCCATTGGGCGAAGAAGGCAGCTGGAACTGTGTCGGTCATTGATGCTTGATACAAAACTGACGAAAAACAATATAGAGAGATAGACGGGTATGGCTCAATGTACAGTGCCGGCGGTGAAAATTTGATAGATGATAGGGAGGCAACAGCTAGTCAAGTGACTCCACGGTGATACCAAAAAAACCAATCGTCAGATGGGGAAAGAAGAATTCTATCCGATTTCTCAATTCAGTTGATCTCAGAGACTCCAGTCGGTGTGTGTCATCGTGTGTGGTTCTTTAAGGGTGGGTGATAGGAAGCAGTAAGCAGAAGAATTCAGTCAAGTTATTATATGTATAATAAACCCTTTTTTGTCAACTCAGTTCCTCCGTTCAGCTTTGACTCCAGTCGGTGTGTGTCATCCTTTGCACAGAGACGTGTAATAGAAAATTAACAATGAAGCAGCAGAAAGGGTTGTTTACTGTATACGGACTACAGTTGGTGTGACGAGAGAGATGGCCCATTCCGCGACATCAGTCAAAAGTTGAGTAACAGTGTAATGCACAATTGCATAATTTCTTCAATCAAGGTTCAGATGGTAATTCCAAAGCGTAAACATCATTTAGCGGACATAACAACGACAAAAAAAAAAATAGATGTTCTCGGATCATGTTGTTGAACCACTATAATGATGATAAATGACAATCAGTGGCCTGCCACGTTCCTGTTTGTTGTAGTGTGAACACAAAAAACAGTTTTCTAATAAAGATTTCGTCAGTGCCGTATAAAAAAATTTATACATCAATAATGTTTTAGTCAGACTCGTCTTCCAATTATTTTTTTGATCATAGCAATTTCATCACTTGAGGTAGCTGTTCTGTTATGGTAAGCAAACCGTAAAATTAAACACGGGAAACCAATCGAACGTTTACGTAACAAGAACAAAATAATAATAACAAAAAACAGTTTCGATCGCCACGTCAGTCAAAAGTTGAGTAACAGTGTAATGCACAATTGCATAATCTCTTCAATCAAGGTTCAGATGGTAATTCCAAAGCGTAAACATCATTTAGCGAACGTAAACGATACTGTAATCACAAAAAACCAGTACCACTAACAACAACAAAAAGAGGAGCACAGAAAACCAATCGTCAGAAGAATTCTATCCGATTTCTCAATTCAGTTGATCTCAGAGACTCCAGTCGGTGTGTGTCATCGTGTGTGGTTCTTTAGGGGTGGGTGATAGGAAGCAGAAAAATTCAGTTGGTGTTCTTAGTACTCGTCGCATCGTCAACACCCCTGCCCGTGAGCAAGGGTGTCTCAATAAATGTGCAAACATAAAGTATTTTGTGGTTCATCATGTCTGTCGTGGAGGGAAGGAACAACAACAGTAGTACTGTATACCGTGCGTTAGCGGTTCAGCGGATGACGCTTAACAAGGTGTATCCGTCATGTTCAATTGGTGTCGGGCACGTTTAAAAGTGAAAATTGTTATTTTATACATCATTCACGCGACTCAAGGAAGCAGAAAGAAAAGTAATCAATGCGCAGCACGCTTCTCGGACACGGGACACCGCCTGCTGGAAATTGAAGTCGGCGGGCCCCTTTTGTTGTAAAACACTGTATCGTCTATCCATTTTCGGGGTAGTAAGGTCATAAGACCGTCGTAAGTGGTTTATCGTCATGGACGTACTGGGAGAAAGATAGAGGAATGAAACGCACACAGACATACGTGTGCGCAATGAGATGCAGTGGAGGGACGGTCTTGTGTGGCGACTATTCACATGGCGCTTGAATGAGTGAAAGAGAAGAGAAGGAGGAGGGCAGAGAGAACAGAAAGGTAGGAAATAGCATCCACTACTTCAGACGGGAACAGTCCGGTAACTTTTTCGGTAATAGGAAATCAAAACGTGTTTCACTTTTGTGTTTTTTGTTTTTTAAATATATCTCAAAAATAGTTCAGCGGTAAAAAGAAAGAAAAGAAAACAATAGCTCTGAAGAGCAACTAGTGCATGCACTCTATAGTTGATCGTCTCTCCGAGAGAACGGAGTGAGAAAGATAATGGAAGTGGTGAAGCATGTAGAGCGGACGGAAAGTGTGTTTGTTCTGCACCCTTAACCTTGAGCTGCCGCCTTCTTAACACATCACGCCTTTTCTGATTAACTGCTCTTGCACCGCGTCAAAGGAGGGATTGGTGTGAGCGTTGTGACCCACGCGCTTCAATCCTTTCATCTTCAACAGCGGTGTGCAGTCTTGTATGTCGGGACAGTCATCGATGTCCACACCACTCACTCGTTCCGGAATCGCCTCACACCAGTCGAGGGTGGTTATATTGGTATAAAATACCCATACGTCGGTTACCCGCGGCAGGAGAGGCAGCACCGTGATGAGATAGTCTGACACAGACAGCTCAGCGGACTGTAATGCTTTAACTTCATCTTGAGTGAGTTGATAAGAGGTGCCGTTGTAGCCGCCACAGAAAGCCTCCAGCACCGGGAGAGCGACGCCACCCTGCTTGTATTGTACGTAGCAATCCCAAGGTCCCTTAAAGTGCCCAGTGATACACCTCAGGGTTGGGAGTGCGGCAACAAACTGTGCGAAGAATTCTCTCACATTGGCTTCTCCCACGAAGGTGTTAAGATCATCCGGTAGGGTCAACGTCTCACGGTGATCGGCGGTGAGTGTTTCCTTCATCACATCAGCGGAAACACCATACGCCTTGTAATAGTTGAACAACGCGATTAGGTCAAACTGACCGACTGAACAGTCATAGAAGTTGTCGAGTAACACTTTCCTCTGTTCATCCATCCCGCCGGTGGGCTTCTTGCTGCTCTTCGCTTCCTCCAGTTCCTCTTTCAGACGTGTGCTGACGTTGACCATTTCCCCCATATAGTCCTGGTGCTCCTCCACCAGTGCATCGTGCTCTTTTTTCAGGCGGCCGTACTTTTCGCGCCACCCTCGGTTTTCGGACACCAGAGCCCTCTGTTGTACCGACATTTCCGCACACTTCTCTGTTATCATGTCGTACTTGTTTTTGAGCGTAATTCTTTTCTCCACCCAAGCCATCTTTTCATTCGTCAGTTCATTGACTCGTTCTTGTAGCGCGGTCCATTGTGCAAAGAAGGGGTCTGGAGCGGTGTCAGACATGTGCAAGCGTCAAAGTAGACGATAAACGGAAAAGACTGGATTAACCTAGGTGAACACTATTTTAAAGGAAAGAAAGAAAGTGTGACAATTCCGTGGAGCAAATAAATCCAAAAAACAGGTAATCCAGCATGTTACAACTAGAAAAAGTTTTTTTTTTTTTTTTTTATGATGTACGCAAAAGTAAGGAGCGAGCACATTGGCCCTTGCCCCTCCTTTTTGTGTATCTTCTTACGTGGACGGGTATCTGATGTTCCAAAAACGGTTCCGGAGTCTATGCAAAAAATTTTATCTTATTTCTATGGGAGCGTGAAGATCACAATTACTTGTTATATTTTTCTGAGTAAGGCAACCGCCTTTAAATGAACAAACAAAAGTGTGTGTGTGTGTGTAAGGTTATTGCAGGATAACGTGCCAAAAAACCCCGCTATCAGTGACGTTGTGCAGGGGAGGCGGTCTTTCGTGGTCGGCCTCTCTTACGACTCTCCTCCGAGAGCGGCACGACGGTCCACGTGTCCTTCTTCCCACCGGCGGGCCGACCTCTCCCGCGCTTGACGGGTGTGGGGAGAGGGAAGGCGTGGGTGAGCTCCTCGACAGAGGGGTTGGCGGCAGGGGGAGAGAGCGAGGACACACTGGACAGACCTCTTTCTTCCGCTGTGGGCCGCTCCTTCTTGAACGCTTGGAGTGGCGCCGTCGTCGTCTCCTCTGAGGAGGAAAGGACGCCGGTCTGGGTGGACGGGGCGACGGCATCTGGGGAGACGGTCGGCCTAGCCCCCGGTGATGGGGAGACCCGCTCCTCGGGGAGCAGCAAGTTACGCTGTAGACAGTCTTGCATCCATCGCAGACTGACACAGGTGATCCCATTCTCCTTGGCGACTTCCAGCTTGGAAGGACCGCTCCGCTCTCTCTGGGAGGGAGGCCCCCACACCGGCATATACACCACCAGTGTGGTGCTGCGTCGGAGGTGGGGGCTGTAGTGCGCGCCGTAAAACTGCAGCAAGGCGATCAAGTTGAACTTGATGGAGGGTGGTACTTGGGTGGTGGTGAAGTGCACTTGGTCTAGGAATAAAGGGTCGTAGCAGAGGAAGGCGGTGTGGGGGTTGTAGCCGTCCTGGGGGAGCGGCTTCACCGGGACACAGCGGCCGGCGAGGAGACAGGCCTCCACCCACCGCACATAGACGACGGCGTGTCGCCCACCCCGCAGCAGCGCATGACCTTCCAAGTTGTGAAAACAACCTCTGGGGAAGTCATTGTACTGCAAACCAACGAGGAGAGCGTCCCCCAGGGATGACGGTGCCCCCTCTGCGGTGTCTTTGGGAAAGTGCGACACCAGTCGTCCCCCCTGTACCGCGATTGCATCCGCAATGGGGGAGTGTTGTTTGTCAGGGAAACCTTCCGGGACGAGGAATACCATTCCACGAAACATTTTTACGGCTAATTCTTTTTTTTTTTTTTCCGGATATGTCTGCGTATGTGTATGTATGTCCTTTGTGGTGTAGTAATAATAGGGATTCACAGAATAATAATAAAAATAAGAAAAGAACGAAGAGAAAAAGGAGGTCTTTTCTTTTGTGTATTGTCACACAGAATTCTTTTGACAGACGATATAAATAAGTTTCTTTTTTTAAAAACGATATATGAAAGAAAATAAAATATCTAACGTAAACTCTAAAAACAAACAAACAAAAAATGTACAAAAAAACATATCCAATTCCTTTCCTTCTACTCTAAAACTATAGTTTTCCTTAGAAATCATCAAAAGACATTTCGTCTCCATTGTCGTAGTCCGCATCGTCGTAGCCTCTGCGATGACTATTATTATAATTATTATTGTTATTATTGTTGGGGTTGTTTCGTCGGCGCGTATTGCTCCATTCCTCGGCGGGGGAGTATTCATCTCCGGTTGGGCTAACAGGGGATGGTTCATAATTATCTTGACCATTGTAGAAGTAGTCCTCGTCATCCATATTGTTATTATTATTATTGTTATTGTTGTTGTAATCGTTGTAACCTCTCTCCGAGTAATCGTCATGGTAGCGACGATTGTCGTCGTACGTGGGTTCCTCCTGAAGAATGATCTGTTCTCCATCTTCATCGTAAAACACATTATTATTATTGTCATTACTGTAGTTGCCATTGTCCTCGACCACGTCCCTGAAATCATCCTCATCGAGTCCAAGGTCTTCTAACGGGTACATTTCTTCTTGATTATTGTTATTATTGTATAGATCGCCACTGCCATATAGCATTTGATCTACATCGGGGTAAAAGTTATCGGCCTCCGCTGGGGAAGGGTCTCGGTCCCCTTCCTTGAGCTTCCACGGCATCGCCTGTCGCCACATCAAACCTCCCTCGTCAATCTGCGACTCCCGATCACCAAAGTTCTCCTTTAGTTTCTCGAACTGTCGCTCCTTCAGCGCCTGCATCACCTGCTCCCGCATGGCCTTCACCAGTACATCAAAGTCCTCCTCGGTCATGAGCTGGTAGGAACGAACAATGCGGACCTGCTGTCCTTCGCTAATCGCCTTCCGCGCATCCTCCACGATCCCATTGCGCTGGGCGGTGTGTATCTTTAGCAACGGCTTGTACGTGGCACACATAACCCCGCGCTTCTCCCACGGGGCGTCGGCCTCCGACAGCAGCAGCGTCGCCTCGTCTTCGCTATTCCAGCAGAGCACCGCGGCGGCAAAAAAGTAGATGAGTAGGGTAAAACAGGTCACCGCAAATGGCCAGTAGACGGCGGTTGTAAAGATATTGACGTCATCGTACTCTGCCGCCAGCAAGGCCACCGGGTCCGCGGCCTCCTGCTCCTCCGCACAGTGCCGGACAGCATCTCGAAAAAAAGTGCGGTTGGACTCAAACACCCACGTAATGACAATAATGGCAATACTGTACACATAGGTAAAGACGATGGTGATGTGGTAGAAGGGGACATGGATCCCAAAAAAGCGCAGGTGTCGGTTCCCCTTGGAGTAGTTCATGGAGCAAATGCCATTGTTGATGACCATCAGGAACTCGACGACAAAGAGGGAGATGATGTACTGGGAGGTGGTGAGCAAACCGTAGGGGAGGGAGTCGCTGTTGATCGTGACGTCGGCGGTAATACCATTCAACTTCACCTTGGAGACATAGGCACAGTCTTTCATGACGAGTGCGAGGTTGGGGGCCACAGTGAGGGTGCTGCTGGTGAAGTAGTCAATCATGGACGTCTGAAGTCGGGTGTAGAAGTCCGCGATGAGGACGGAAATGCTAATGACATGCAGTACCATGCAGAGGAGGTATAACCCCTTGAACACGTACTCCAATGGTTTACGGGGGTACTGAGGTGTGGGATACACAAACAGCATTTTTTATTTATTTTGGTTTGATAAACAATGTAAAAAAAAAAAAAATATGTAGCAAACGAAATCTAATTTCTTCTATTTCTTTCATTGTGGTGAGAAGAATAAGAATAGAAAAGAGGAGAGATTGTTCGGTGCGACAGCAAGTAATAGTACTTTTTTAATTTAATCATGAAAGTCCACTATACGTGCTCCATTTTTTTTTTTCTCTTTTTATACAACGATTATCCATTTATTTCCGTTGCCTCTTCAGCCGCGAAATGCGCCAGGACGATCCCGTCTCCCATGACTTGAGAATCGGCGTAAACCGCTCCGCCTCCTGTGTCCGTGTCAGCCGTCGTCCACCAGAAGGTGTGCTGTAGTAGGCCGGCGCCAGCTCCACCAGCCACTGTGGCTCAATCACCAACAACTCCGACATGTACTCCTTCCGGGTGAGGCGAATGTCGTCGTAGAGGACGTACCGCGGGGGGTCGTCCAGGAGGGCGGAGCTAGGGTGGATATACACCTCCCGCCGGTCGGAGAGGGTGACGTAGGAGCGGGTGTAGCTGTCTACCCGCCGTGCCACGTTGAAAAAGTACCCGGCCGTGATGGCTTTACGGACTTGGGTCAAGTTGTCGTCGTTCACGCTGGAGAGGGTCTTGCTCTTTCCCCGGGTGAGCATGTCCAGCAGCTGCTCCCGGGTGTCCCTCGCCTCCACGAGCATGCGGTGTTTGACAAAGTTGCGCTTGCTCCACTCCTCCGACATATCGTTGGCCACCCACGCATTGTACACTGCCATGAGGGTGATGTGATCCCCCTCTGGCTGCAGGAACTGCCGTCTCGCCGCGTCGGCCTCCTCCTGGTGCTCACGAGGGCGGTAGAAGACCCCGCGCTTCTGCACCGCCAGCATGGAGACGATGGTAAGGATGGGCCCCGCACAGCCCATGTCGACCGCGGTCAGAAGCGTCTTACTCTGGGAGGGGTCGATGGAGAGTTGTGCCATGCGACCCCCGAGTGGGGTGAGCAGTCCGTCGTCGTCGAGGGCCTCCAAGTAGCGCAGCTTCTCCAGCGCCGCCACCACCGCCTCCGGGGGAGGGGCGTCCATCAGCTCAATCGTCAGGAGGTCGATCCCCATCGCCTTGAGCTGCAGCGTGACGTGAAACAGGTTGGTCCGCATAATGTCAGGGACCGTCTCGGGCTCCATGTCGGTGGTGAACTGTGCCTCCGTGTAGAGACGGAAACACTTGCCGGGGCCGATACGGCCCGCCCGCCCACTTCGCTGCTTTGCCTGTGCCTGAGAAATGGGGACAATTTTCAGCTGTTCCATTCCTTTTACCGGATCAAAAATATTTTGCTTGCAGAAACCGCTGTCCACAACGTAGTAGAGATTATTAATCGTGATGGACGTCTCCGCGACGTTGGTGGCGAGCACGACTTTACGGCACCCCGGTGGGGTCGGCTCAAACACGCGGGACTGCACGTCCTGCGGCATGGTGGCGGTCAGCGGGAGGATCAGCAAGTCCGGGAGAGGGATCTCCACCTTCTTCCGTAGCGCCTCCAGCCAGTTGAAGAGCTGCTCACCGCCCATCTCAATCTCTTCCTGTCCCGTCAGGAACACCAACACATCTCCTGGCGGCTCCTCTAGGTGTATCTTCATGACCGTCTGCAGGGCGGTCCGGACGTAGTCGGGGGTGGGCTCCGCCAGGTAGTAGGTCTCCACGGGGAATGTTCGTCCCTCAATGAGAAACGGCTCGTCGACGCCAAAGTAGGCACAGAATTTTTTGGTCTCCAGCGTGGCGGAGGTAATGAGCACTTTTAGCGTGCTGTGCTTCTGTAGCGCCTTGCGGACAATGGCAAATAGTAAATCGGTATTGATCGACCGCTCATGCGCCTCGTCAAGTATAATGACACTATACCGCTGGAAACTGTCGTCGAGGAGGGCCTCACGGAGTAGGATACCGTCGGTCATGTACTTGATGCGGGTGAGGGAGGAGGTCACGTCCTTGAAGCGCACCGTGTACCCCACCTCCTCCCCTAGCATACACCCATACTCCTCCGCCACACGCTCCGCCAGGGACTCCGCGGCCACTCGACGCGGCTGCGTGCAGCACACAATTCCCTTATTGCCGTACCCGTGCTCGATCAAGTACTGCGGTATCTGCGTCGTCTTACCGCTCCCGGTCTCTCCGACCAAGATGGTGACATTGTGGGTGTCAATGTGCCGCAGCAAGGCGTCCCGTGCGGCGTAGATGGGAAGCGAGCGGCGCTGTCGCTGGAGGTCTCCTTGCCGCTGGGGCACCCCGAAGGTGGGTTTGCTGCCCATGCTGTGCATCATCCAGGGGGGTAACTTTTTGTGGAGGAGATCCTTTTTTCGGAAGGCGTGTTCCTCCGGTTTCTCGTCCAGCTCCGTGTGGATTAAGCCGCCCTCTTCCTTGTCGGGTTCTTCCAGCTCCCCCTCCTCCTCGGTCTGGCGCTGTTGCTGTTGTTGTTGTTGCATCTCACGACGGTGAATCATGCGGCGGTCGGCGTTGATCTGCAGTTGTCGCAGCGCGGCCTGCTGCATACTGTTGAGGGAACTGGTGTCCCCTTCCTTCTGCCGCTGCAGCCGATCCTGCACCGCCTGCCGGTGTTGGGTGGTCCGCGCATTTCGGAGCTGCTCCGATGGCAACGCGGCGCGGTAGTTAATCTTTTTCCGTACGGAGGGAAGCCCCATCCGCTTCAGGAAGAGTGGTTGCTGCTCATTGAGCTCAATCGGCACCTCCGTCTCCTCCACGGCCTCCTGCCGCAGACTCAGCAGTTCGGACTCGTCCATCAGTCCACTGCGGACGTGCTGTGCCATGCGAAACATCTCCTCCGGCGACACTTTCATCGCCGCCTTCCGCTGACCGGAGGACGTCGTGAGCTTTTCCCCCTCCGCGAGGGCGGTGGCTTCACGCTCCTCTGCCGCCCGCCGCTCGGCCTCTGCCACCTCTCTCGCCCCTACCGCCACACCCGTCTCTATACTATTGGCATCCAGGGATCGGTCTAGCACGTGGTACAGCCGCTTGAGACTCTCTAGGGGGATGGCATCCTCCTCGTCTCCCCCGTTGACCTCGTCGTGCAGGGCCTGCAGGACAAAGGCCTCCTGCGCCTGTCGGTCCGCCCGCCCGTGCGATTCCTTAAATTCAGAAACCTTTTCCAAATACAGTTCGATCAAGCTATGCACATCGCTGTAGTAGTCCTCATCGTCCTGTGGTTTACCCATTATATACTCCAATTGGTGATAGAGTTCGTTTTTACAATAAATCTCTTGTAACTTCCGCAGCACCGCCAACGCCTCTCGTTCAATGAGGTCGCTGCTAGGGTCGGTGTCCGATGGATCGGCTGTTTTCATTTTTTTTTTAACAATAATAAAATGTTCTAAATGTACTTTGAAGAAGGAAAAAAAAAAATAGAGTGAATGGTATGTAAAAAAAGTAAAATATCTCACACACATACGGATCTTTTGTAGCACTGTTATCCTGTTTTTTTTTTTTTTTTTTTTTTTTTGAATAATTATTATGGATGCCATACATTTGTTGATACAGGAAAAATACATAATTTTTTATTTTCTAAACATGAGGAAACCAAAATTTGACTATCGGCGCTCTAATTTTTTTTTTTTTTGTTATTTATTTATTTTCTTTGATCGATTTATTCAAAGAAACTAGTGCACCACCCATACACGGGAACACAAGAGAAAAAAAAAAAAAGAAAGAAAAAAAAAAAAAAAAGGAAACGGACAAATCACAGAGAAGAAAAACAAAACATAACGAATGTCTCTCTTTTTTCACTATCTTTTTTTTTTTTTTTCCGCGTTACTGCGCACCGCCACCAACACCTAAAAAGTTGATACCCCGTTTCGCGGCCATCTCCGCCTCCACCTCGTCCTCCTCCTCCTGCGAGTGAGGGGCCTTCATCAGTCCAAGGGTGGTGCGCTTCGGGGGACCGTCACGGCGCTCAAACTTCACAAAACCGTACGGGCTCTTTCCTTCATTCTCGATATCGCCAATCTCTATCAGCTTCTCCAGCGTAACGCAGAAGGAGAGACCGAACACGGCGTACTCCGCATCCCACAGCTCGATCAACCGGGCCTCCTTGTCGAAGCTCTTCACCAGCGCCACGTTGCGCCCCATGTTGTCGAGGTCCTATCCCCTGTGTGCCTTGAGAACGTCGTAGTTGAGGAGGAGCACAATGTTGGGATCGCTCGTGCCGTTCACTAGCAGTTCGATAATCTCCTCCTCGTCCACGTCGTCGAGGCGCTCCACCTCAATATGGGTTTCCTTCGGGGCGGCGTTCTTGAGATGCTTGTTGCTGGAGTTACGGTGGGCCGTACGGGACTCCAAGAATTTGGTGCACACCTGCGCCATGAAAGAGGCGTCGATACTCTTGTTAATGACGGACAGGGAGACATCCACGTCACGCCACGCGAAGGCCTGGCTGCCACGTCGGCGCTGGTCATCCATCGTCTTGAGATAGGCTTCGTAGAAGATTTCCTCCGGGCTGTAGAACTCACCGAGCTGACTAAACGCAAACGACATACCCTGGAAGTGAGGGCTGGGACTAACGTGGAAGATGTTCTGCACGGGGAGGACTTCTAGGTGGTAGGGGTTGGAGTGCTCCTTGGGGAACTGGTGGCACGTCGGTGGCCCCCTGGCGACCATGACACAACCGAAGGGACGATGCTTGTCCGTTGACTCCAGGGAGGAGACGGCGAACTGCAGGACATCCAGCCTGGTCGACCACGTGCGGAGGTAGGCGTTGGGGTTGCAATCCATCACCGTCACTATCTTACTCGCGGGGTTGTAGGCGGTGACGACACCGAGGCTACCGAAGGGGTGGTTCACGCCGTGGACCTGTAACCGCTTGCGGTCAAAGTGGACAATGAGCGCCTTACCCTCCACCGTCGCATCCGTCACCAATTTTTCAAAGTCCTTCAGCAGGAGGGACATCCCACCCGATGCCTTCCGCTCCACATGATGGCTGGTTACCTGCACGGTATCCGCCAGACCGCTGTACTGCAGGAACTCCGACAAACACACCTGCAGCGACTCCAGCGTGAAGAAGCGGATGAGCAGGGAGGACACCTCATACGGGACGGTGTAGATGACATCCTCGATGGTGATCACCTTCTCCAGCAGCTTGGTGCAGACGATGGAGATGATGGTCGGCATCACGGGCAGGGCGGGAAAGGTGAGGGTCTTTACCAGCGGCTGCACCTTCCACGACTGCACCCCCATCCCCGCCTGCTCCTTGAGGAGCTGCAGACGGGAGAGCACCATGGGGGAGACGGTCTTGGGGGCGCCCACGTTCTCAGAGCCTTCGCCAGTCTTGGAGAAGATGATATAACCCGTCCCCGTGATCGCCTTGTGCACGCGCTCGAGGGAGCAGGTCCAGGTGCGGGAGAAGGTTTTGGGATGGGCGTCAATGAGGAGGGCGGTTTGGGTTTCCGTGTCGTACCCGGCCAGGACGCACCACTGGGGCTCCTCCGCAATGTACAGTACATTATGGGCGACACAGGCGTTGTACATGAGCACCATGACATGCTGCGGCGACTCCACGTCGTCGTTGGACTTCTGTACATCCATGATGATCGACTCGAGGTCAAAGACGGAGATGGTGGGCACGGCGTCCTCGCGGGAGATCTTGGTGAGCACGGGGTGCAGCGTGGCGACGTAGGGGAGCTGCTTCACCGAGAGGAACTCCTTGGCGTACTCGAAGACCTGTTCCAGGGGGAGGCTCCCGTCGATAAACACTTGGGACGGGAAGCGGAGGGTGCGGATGATATCGGAGACGGGAAGTCCGCTGCCGTAGCCGTGGGCGTCGTTACGGACTCCTTTCAGAAGGTGTATCGCCCACGCCACGGCGACAATGTGTGGACTGATGTGGTGACTGATAGTGGCGGCATGGGTACCCTCGGCGAGGGTGCCGAGCACCTTACCGCTGCACAGCTCAGGGGACCAGAAGGAGTTGACCTGATCGCCAAAGCCTGGGGTCCCGGGCTCCTTCTTGAAGATACGGAGGAAACCGCGGGCGCGGTGCCCCTCCTCGGCCGTCATCATAGCCTTAAACAGAGAGGCGGCAGGGACCTCGGTCATCTTGACGTGGAGGGAGTCGTTGACGATACCCTCGGCGATGGTCACCATGAGCTGAACCGCGTTACGGACGTCGACGATCACGGCATAGGCGCCGTCGTTGTCGGGGGAGAAGCGGCGCTGCACGTGACGGGGACCTACACCGAGCACGGAGGTGGCCAGTGGGGAGTTCTGCTGCTCCTCGTCGTCGTCGTAGGCATCCACGATCATCTCCTGCTCGAGGACGTAGGGGTCGTAGTTGACGATGCGAATGACGCTCGTCTCCTCCTCGCAATCCCGCGTGATGACACGGCAAAACTCAGGGAGCTGCATCCGCGTCTGCCGGTCGCCCACCTCGTTCGGCCCAAGATCCACCTGACCCACGGTGGGGCTCACGTCGAAGTGCACCTCCTCCACACCATACTCATCCTTGAAGCGGTTATCAACGTCTAGGAATTCACGGACGATATCGGCCAACACGGGGAGGTGGGGCGGGCTAGTGTGCAACATGTGCAGTGGCACCTGCGCCGCGAAGAAGAGATCCTCCACCGTCACCCGATTACGACGGTCGGGGGAGTCCTTCTTCCCTCCTAGCAGATAGGACAGCCCGACGGCGGTGGCACCAAAGTGGCTGCACTGCATGACATTCGTGAGCGCCTCGGGGTTCTTGGCGACGTAGCTGGAGAACAGTTCCACCCGAGCCTTCTTTACCTCCAGCACCTGCTGACGGTTGTGCTTGGGCGCTTGATTGGAGTTGGTGCCGGAGCGGCTATCGAACCCGCGACCCTCCCCTTGACGGCTGTCGCCCGGGGACTGCTGGTGACCACTGCGAGGACGGTGGCCGATGCCACCAATGCTACTACTGCTGACAATGTTATTGTCGGCCTCACCCCCCGACACCACGTTGCCATTGTTTCCAAAGGAGACTAGCGACGACGGCCGACGCACGACGGCATCAGCGGACTCTGGGCTGCTTCCGAAGATGCGATCTTGCTCGATGAGTTTACGGTTGGTTTGAGAAATGTTTTCCAACTCGCCAAGTGCCGCCTCCCACTTGCTCAAGTGTTGTTGAACAACAACAGACTGACCGGTACCCATCTTTTAGGACTGTGTTTTGCTACTGCTGGTACGCGATAAAGACGTTAGTACTATGAAAAAAAAAAAAAATCTACAAAGAATATACGAGAGTATAATACTAGATAAATAAAAACAATAGAGGGAAGATATGTATACAGATTTGAAGAAAAGTAGAAGACGCTGTCATATTTTAAAGACACATGCACAAGAAAAAAAAAAACGAGGGTAGATCGATAAATTAGCTGAAAAAAAGAAGTCCGTTTTCTATTGTTCATGCTCCACACCGAGCCACGTATCCAGATACTTTTTGATGAGCGCCCGTTGAGCCACCAGAGAGGGGTGGTCGCTACTACTAGGGGTGTGCAAGTCCCCACAGTGTCCACACCCATCGCAGGTGGCGACACTGACGGGATACTGAGGGTCTAGGCGGTCCGCCGCCCCTGCCGGCACCCAAGGATCATCGCTCCCCTGCAGCGCCACGACGTGGTCGGTGTGCGGGTAGGCCCCACCGTAGCGGGCGTTAAACTGATACGTATCGGGGAACACCTCTTCCCCATACGCGCTGCGACACTGATAAATGAAATAGGAGGAGTTGAGCAGCTCAAGACGGAGGCTGTTGGGGTACCCCACCTGCCAGTAGGCGAGCTGGGAGCAGCACTGATACACCCACGCGTAGCTTGCTCCCCACTGACTGCTGTAGGCGGGGTCTGACAGGCATGTGGTGCTGTAGTAGCAGGAGGAGGTGAAGTCCGACCCCCACCACAGCCGCAGGAGGGTGGCGTACTCGCTCAGGGAGACCGGGGACACCCCATCGCTCTGTACGACGTTACTGCACAACAGTCCTTTCTTGCCATACTGTACCGCCATGGCCGCCCCGTCCACCAACATCCACGCCATGTCCTCCTTGGTGAAGTACGCCGGCACCTGCAGCGCCTGCCGCACACTGTCCTCCTCCACCTCGTACTGACTGGAGAAGTGTTGAAATAAGGTCCGCAGGGCGGTCGAGCAGGACAAGGGAAGCACTTTTAGCAGATGGTAGTCAAACTGGTAGAAGTCAAAGATGGACTGTACCACACCACTACTGCTCCAGGCGGCCTTGAAACGATCGGGGTAGGTCTCTTTCAGCCAGACGGCGAGGGCACCGGGGTAGCTGCCACCCACCACATACCAATCCACCTCGTGCGATGCCAGCTGGGGGAAGAAGTGGGCCGTCATGGTGTCACGAAAGTGTTTCAAGTCTGCCATGGCATTCTCTACACTCAGATACTTTAGTAAACTTCGATCCGTCAGTGGGCCGACCAGACTCTCCCCATAAAACCGGTGTTCCAGGGCGAGGAGGAGGGAGTGACTCTCGTAGGCGTACTGCTGGGCGAAACCGGTAGGGGTGGAGCTGGCGGCACTCTCCCCGTGAATATACAACATCACTCGCGGCCGTACGCCGTCCCATCCGCCTTTATCCATCCACCACCGTTGCCGAAAGGTCCCTCTGTCCGTCGCGTTGTGGTCGATATACTGTTCAAAGTAGTTGACGGTGGTATTGGGTGCCATGCGTGGCGTGGTGGCCGTGCCGGGGGTACCGGCGTATGGCTGACTGGACTTGAGTGCCTCCTGATAGAAGAGGCCCCCTCTCGCCCGCTCCGGGAGAAGGTCTACCAGAGCTTGTGTTGTCAGCACCGTCTGCAGGACAAGCAGGAGGGCAAACAGTCTGTAGGGAATATTCATCTTTTTTTTTGGGGAATGCGAAACAGCTTTGGAAAACAGATGAGAAAAAGAAAATTGGGCCATGTGCTGGTGTAATAACAAAAACACCATAGGAGGCGCAATTTTTTTTTTTTGAAATTAGTGTTCGACATTTCTAGTTCACCGTCATGGCCTATACATTCATTTAAACTTGGAATCATCTCCATCCACGACACTAGAAAGAATAGCAGCGGCAAATTTTTTCGGCGCCGAGCTTTCTCCCTCCCCACTCTGCCGACCACTGCCGCCAAACTGCTTTTCCAGTAACTTTTCTTCCTTTTCCAGTGCCTCGATATCGCCTAACATTAACTGTAACTCATTTTGTAGTTTTTCCAGCTTGGCTACTTCCGCCGCCTCTTCCGCTTGAAACGAGGAGGACATGAAAAAAAAAAAAAAAGTGAGGATGGTACTACGGTTGACTGTCGATGGGGAGAAAAAAAAAGGGAGGTTATTGTGTATTTTATACTCATAAGACAACTCAAGACACCAACAACATCAAAATAAAAATATGTATCGCTACTTTTTTTTTTTTTTTTCAAAAAAAGTTAATATAAGTCGGTTCGCCTTCTCTCACAAAAAAACAGTGAAAGCAAAGCGGGTTGACATGGAATAATAATATAAATAAAAAAAAGAAGGAAAGGATGGAAGTAGTAACGACTTGTAGGTTTTCTTTTTATTTTAAGAAACTACAAACGTGCCACCAGCAATAATAATAATAGTAATTAAAAAAAAAAAAAAACCCAGTTCCTTTTGAAACATTTTTTACGGTTTCTCTCTTTTTACTCTTGAGGACACTTGGGGTAGTCATTGTAGCCCTCCTCGGTCGTTCCGTAGAGCTTCTCCATTCGCAACTCGTTCAGAGGCACCCCACGGCGCACACGCTCGGGGAGGTCGGGGTTGGCCATCGCTAGCTTACCGAAGCAAATCGCATCGGCGCGCTTCTCGGCGACGTACTTCTCCGCCTCCTCGGGGCCGATCCCGACGCCGCTGAACAACAACCCCTTGAAGTGCTCTCTGGCCCACTTGTCCGCCACACCGTCCGTCGCGGAGAAGAAGTCTGCACGGAGGACATCCAGAAAGGCAATCTCGCGCTTGCTGAGCTCCTGGCAGAGGTACTTGGTCGTCTCCTCTGGGTTGCTATCTACCGCCTCATTGTACGTGTTGAGCGGGGAGAGGCGGACCGCCACGTTCTCCTTTCCGATCGCCTGGATGACACCATCGACAATCTCGAGGAGGAGGCGGCAGCGGTTGGGGATGCTCCCGCCGTACTCGTCCGTGCGGGTGTTGCAGCTGTCCTTGATGAACTGGTCTAGCAAATAGCCGTTGGCGCCGTGGACCTGCACACCATCGAAACCAGCCTTCATGGCGTTCTTGGCGGCCTGCACGAAGCACTGCACGATGGCCTTGATCTCAGGGATCGTTAAGGCGTGCACCTCCGGCGGGTACGGCTTCTTCTCCCCCGACATGGTAAAGGCGGTGCCATGTTTCTGAATGCCCTGCGTCGTGCAGCTCTCCACCTGCAGACCCTCCTTGAGGTTCTCCTGCAGCGTCGATCGGCCGCCGTGGTGGATTTGGAGGTAAATGTGTCCTCCGTTTCCGTGAACGGCGTCCGTCACCTTTTTCCAGCCGGCAATCTGGTCCTCGTTGTATATCCCGGGCTCGCGGGCAAACGTCGAGTACCCGTCCTTGGCCATCGTCGCCTCCGCGATGATGAGACCGAAGGAGGCGCGGTCGGCGTAGTGCTTCACCATGGGCTCCTTGGGGATGTGGTCGAGGTCCGCCCTCGTGCGGGTCAGAGGGGCCATCACGAAACGGTTCTTGATGGTGATCTTGCCGACCGAGAGCGGCTGAAATAGGTGCTGAAGTTTGGACATGGATGTTTTTTTTTTTTTTTTGCTTTAGATGATTAAACTACAGAAAATAAAGAAGATGAGGAAAAAAAAAAAAGTTCAACAAGTGCGCCTCTGGGGTGCACAAAAAGGTTCCTAGTCAGATATCTATCACAATCCTGGTGGCTTTACCTTTATAATAATCACAACAATTAGACAGCAGAGAACCAGTCCAGCGCTCCGGGATTGCCACTTTGTGCCGAGTCCTTTTCCTTCGGTTCCTTTTCTTCCTCCACGTCGTCCTCGCGCGTTCGTTTTCTGTCTGGAGGGTGGTGGACGGTCGGGTCTACGCTGTGCTGCCAGCGAAGAACGGGAGTGGGGGGATTGGGGACGCTGCTGAAGCTGGAATTACCCGATGGGATCGACGGTCGGTGAAACACATTTGCAGTGGCAGCGCGGGGGTAGGCGCAGCGCCTCGAGTAACTCAAACGTGTTGGGGGCGTCCATCGCGCGGGTGAGGGCCGCCGTCGGGTCGGACCCATCGGCCGTCGTCACCGCCGTCTCCTGGAACGCATTGTTCACGTTGAACTCCCTCACATTGTTGTTGGCCACCAGCGGGTGGGCGTCTTTGAGAATTCTCAACCACACCGGATGCCGCTGGAGGATGGTGTCCGTGGTGTTGTAGCTGGTGGAGTGGTGCCCCCTCGTGGTCTCCTCCCCGTCACTGTCGTCCACCTGCACATCGATGAAGTCTAGAAAATCACCGCACCCCCTGTCCCTGGTGCACTTGTCCAGAGCAACAAATTTGGTTTTACGGTCGCCGGTGTGGATGTCTTCGTCGTGCTGAACGGTGGCCTGAAAGCGGCAGTGTAGGTGGGCCGCAAACCACCACTCCGGCTGAAAGAGTCGCATCAGCGCGAACGTCCGCTTATTCCCCAACTCACCCCGCTTAATATCTTCTGCAAAGTACGGCTTATACCGTATGAGCTGTGCCTCGTTGCCGTAGGCGGTGATCCCCACCGGCCAGTCGTGTGAGAGGAACAAATGCACCCTCGCGTCGTGGGGTTCTTCCTCCCCCTTCTCCTCCTGCGCCCTACTCCGCCGCTCCTGCTCCAGCCGTTCGGTAGTGGCCCAGACCCCGAAACTGCGTAGTTTTTCCACCTCGATCGCCCGTACGTGATAGGCGGACCGCTTGTGGTGCTCATCGTTGGCGTAAGGCCGAGGGGGGTACGGCTTGAGGTAGTCTGGCTCCTTGTAGATCCCACTAAGACCAGCAATGACGAGACCACCACCGCCGCCGTTCAGCTTGCGCACCTGGATCACCCCGGAGTGGCCCAGATAGTAAATGTTAGGCGCCACAAACCCACCGTAGCTCTCCTCCGCCAGTAGGTCGGAGTCCTCGTGATTGCCGCCAATGAAGACGGTGAGGTACGGGGCTAGCTGACGGTTCCGCCGCTCCCCGACCTCTCGCGGGGTCTGACTGTTGCTGTGGTAGTAGTAGTGAAAGTCCCCCATTCCGCTTGTGCTTCTCTGGCACCGCCATGCTATCCAAGTTCTCTACCCCCCGGATCGACTGAAAGTCCCCACAGCAGAGGAGAAGGTCTATCGTCTTACCGGTGGACAACTCGTGCTGACGACAGTTCTCGTAGATACGCCGGAGCTCACCGTGGCAGCAGCCTTGTACCGCGACGTGGTAGGTGGTCTTTTTTTTACCGCTAGGAGAGGGGTTGGCATCATTTTCGGCCTGTAGTACATTGTCAATGATGGAACTGAGAGATTTGAAGTTGCCACTTTCCTTTTCCTTTTTGATCTTGGAAAAGAATTCTGCCGCCTGCGACATATTCACCTATTTTTTTTTTTTTTATTGTTTCCTCTAAAAAAAGCAGTGATAAAAAAAAAAAAAAGAATGATTGTATTATGAAATAAATGAAATATCGACCCAAGAATCTTTTCTTCTTAATTTTTTTTTCCCGGGAATCGTAGAATTCATAACCACAACAAAAAAAGATATGTAAAAAATTCAATTTTATTGTACATACATCAAAATAGATTTAATAATGCTAAACGTGATACATAATATATTCGGGTTTTTGTTTTTGTTTTAACGGAACGACAGCACAATGCAGAATGCTGACATTGCCCAACTTCAAAGCAAAAAAAGAAAAAAAAAGTGAAAAAGGAGAGATCGACAACCACCAAATAACAACACCAAAAAAAGTTTTTTTTTTTTTCCTCTCTCTCTCAATACACTCCATCAAACGTTTTTACATCGTGCACTTTCACATTAAGGTTACACTCGCCAATATTGCGGTTGTGCATGTCCATCCCCGCTATCCCCACGCACGGGCACAGCCGGACCCCTTTGAGGTTACAACTCTCATCAAATAACAATCCTTGGTACACCTTGTCGACGAAAAGCTGCACCACGCCGAGGTTGGTGTCCACGACGAAGCCGAACGTAGCCCCGCTGCTGGCCACAAACAGACGCCACAGCTGTTTCTTGAACTGTCCATTCACGTACGCCTTCGCGGTCTGGACCTCCATATAGGCGGCGACGGAAGATTTCTCCGGTGGCGCCACCGCCCCGATGGTCTGCAGGTAGGTGGGCGTGTTGGGGGTGGAGTCCGCCTTAGGGGGCACCGTCCCGAACTCTCTATCGTTCAGCTCCTTCCCGGTACCATAGGCACTGCTCGTACAGAACCCAATGCGACAGTTATCGGTGTTAATTCTATATTCAAAGTAGTGTTTACCCGTGTTGGGGAGCAGCTCCAGGTCTCCAATGACGGCAGTGTAGGGTTTTTCGCCACCACCTCGGTGGGTGGCGACGGTACCTTCTAGCTTGTAGATGGGGTTCGCTCTGGTCCAGTGGAAGGTGTGGCACTTGACGTCCTTGCCGACGGGTAGGTAGGCTTCGCGGGTTTGGGGGTGTGTTTCCACGTCTTTGGTGTTTAGACTTTCTACCTTGGTCGCCATGTTCTTTTTTTTTTTTTTAGGGAAAACGAACAAACAAAAAAGGATATACGTATGGCTTAGCTAAAAAGGAAAAAAAAAAAAAAACAGAAGAGAGAGGTATTCAGAAGTATAGCATAAACACACGCCATTACCAAACATCAACAACACACCCGTCAGAACTGCTTTTTTTTTTTTTGACATGAAACTTAAAATTAAAATGAGAAAAAATGAAAATGGTGTTTACCCTCATCTTCCCCTTCCGTCGAAGAAGGTTTACTTCTTCTTGGAGCCCTGGGACTTACCCTTGGCGCAGCCGCGGAGCTTCTTGTTACGGTTGCGGCGTTCCTTGACGGACTTACGGGCGGGGAGCTTGCCCTTGCCAACACCCATGCGGACCTTGCGGTACTTGGGTTCAATGCGCTTCAGGGACGCAATGTCGTCGTAGATGAGACCGAAGCCAGTGGTCTTGCCACCGCCGAACTTGGTCTTGAAGCCGAAGACGGACACCTGGTTGGCATCGGGGACCTTGTAGAGGGCAGCGATCTTAGCCTGGATGGTCTTGCTGGGGACGGTACCGCACCAGTTGGGGTGGGTCACCTCCACGATGAACTGGCGGCGGTTAAGCAGCTTGTTCACCTTGAACTGGGAGGTGCGGATAGAGATCTCAGCCTTCTTCTTTTGGAAACCCATTTTCTATGAAGTTAGTGTTAGTGTTAAAAAAAAAAAAAGTGTAGAGAGAGTTGAAGAAATACTTTAATCAGACAGACGGAATTCAATCCACAAATGACAAGAAACCATTGCAATAACGGTCATTATTGTTTTGTATAGAAGATTTAAATTAAAATGACAGAAATAAAAAGAGTCCTTCGTAAAAAAAGAATGAATGAAGAAAAGCAAAAAAAAGCTTACTTCTTCTTGGAGCCCTGGGACTTACCCTTGGCGCAGCCGCGGAGCTTCTTGTTACGGTTGCGGCGTTCCTTGACGGACTTACGGGCGGGGAGCTTGCCCTTGCCGACACCCATGCGGACCTTGCGGTACTTGGGTTCAATGCGCTTCAGGGACGCAATGTCGTCGTAGATGAGACCGAAGCCAGTGGTCTTGCCACCGCCGAACTTGGTCTTGAAGCCGAAGACGGACACCTGGTTGGCATCGGGGACCTTGTAGAGGGCAGCGATCTTAGCCTGGATGGTCTTGCTGGGGACGGTACCGCACCAGTTGGGGTGGGTCACCTCCACGATGAACTGGCGGCGGTTAAGCAGCTTGTTCACCTTGAACTGGGAGGTGCGGATGGAGATCTCAGCCTTCTTCTTTTGGAAACCCATTGTTGCGTTCTTCTTTACGGGACTAGCGTAGATGAAATGAAAAGGGAGAAGATAATGAGAGAGTTTTTTGCTTTTACTCTTTGATACATCTGAAGTAGCACTTCTTTAGACACGGTTCATTCTTATATCCAATGAGAAATACATGGAAAGAGATACAGTTATAATGATCAAAAAAAAGCTTTGTACATACAGGATTTTATTTTGTTTTTTTTGTTTCTCGGGTCGCTAACCAGAAAGAAAACAACAACAACAACAACAAAACCCATCTAATTTTTTTTTTTTTTACTTATGGGAGACCCCGTTGGATACCTTCACAATGGAGTCGTAAACAACACTCTCCAACACTTCTTCCATAATATTATACATGAACCGCTCCGTCGGGGCGCCTTTTTTTCTTCCGACGACGCCTCCTTTTCCAGTTTTGCTAGACGCCCGCCCGACGAGATCCTTGTAGGTGATGTTCGGTGGGGTAGACGGCAGTTTGAATGCCTCCCGCACTTGTGGCTGGTTCACGACCGTCCGTAACAGCTCATTGAGAATGTCTTGCACGGGTCGCACGTTGGAAGGTTTTGCGAGGCTGGCGGCCGCCCTGTCGTGTGGCGTCGTGACCGCATTCGCAAAGTTGAGCACGGGAATGAACGTCTGGGGCGATGTGCCCTCCTTGTGGTGCGAGGCTTGATAGACCTCTCAGCGTCTGGGGCGGAGTGTGCCTCCTTCGTGGTGCGAGGCTTGATAGACCTCGTACGGTACCACATTCACCTGCAGTAGCAGTTCTAGCGCATTCCAGATCACCGGCTCCACCGCCTCCCCACCGGGCTTGAGGGTTCTCTTCTGTCCTTGTTGTAGGGTGGACTGCAGCTTGTCTTCCAAGGCCCGGACGGACATGTAGGGGGTCGGGATATCGGTCACCACCTCTCTTTCCTTCTTCTTGAGGACGGCCTTGCTGCTGGCGTCGGCGGGGTGCACAATGCATATATCCTCCGACGCGCGGCTGGCGGAAGGGTCTAGGCTCAGCTGGTGCATTTCACGTTCAATCACGGTTTCATTGGAAATGATACACAGGAGGCTACGTTCCACAAATTGGCTCAAGTTTCCGCTGTAGAAGCACAACCGACACGACACGGACTGGCCGGGGCCGAGCACACCAGAGGACGGGGCGAGCACCACGAGCGCCCCGAAGTGGTGCCCCACCTCCCACTGAAAGGAGTATCGGTCGGTCGGGTGATGATTGGTGACGGTGCAGACACGACGGTGGAGCGAGAAGAATGGGACTGTACCCAGTGAGCACACATCAAGGGAGAGGGAGACGGGCAGCTCGGGTAGGCGGAGGCTGGGGGTGGGGGGAAGCGCGAGAAAGGATCCCTCGACGAGCTGCTTCGCCGCCTGGGTGGACACCTTCTTGGGGTGGAATCCCTGACCGTGAAACGTCACCGTGATGGTCTCCTCCTCCTCATTGTCTAGGCTGATCATGTCTAGCTGGATGGGTACATACAGGGTGTAGGCCTTGGCCTCTAGCGGGCGGAAGTACCACGACAGCTCCACCATCCCCCGCGGCTCTACCCGCCCAACCGGGTTCACACACTGCAGCACGGGGAAACCGTAGTTTTCCTCCGTGATCGACTGTATCGCCTCTCGGTCCACGGTGTAGTGGATGGCGGACTGAGTGGGGTTGACGAGGGTGATGCTCTGCATCGGCGGCTCCATGTCACCGAGGGCGACAGGGGTCAGCTCCTTCAGACTGGGGGTCGACAGGATCGGTCGACTCGCCGGTGCCGTGCGGCCCTCCAGCACGATCAGACTCTTTTTTCCTTCGTCGACGCGCAGCAGAAAAGGAAGGACATGCTTCCCCACGTGTGTGCGGCGGTAGACGATGGTGAGCTCCATCGAGTGACCGACCGGGATACACCCGGAGCGGGGGGTGATCTCCATAATTCTATTGTCCATCACGTACTGTACCTCCTTCAGCGTCTCGTCCACCACGAACCACGTCTCCTGCTGTACATCGCTCTCACCGGGGTAGAGGATACGGAAGGAGGTGTCGCAGTCACCCGTGTTGGTGAGCTGCAGCGTGACCACCGTGGGGTTGCCGTGGAGGTGGCCGCACCCCAGCTGCATGGGTATGGGTGTGAGCCCTTGAATGTACTGAGGGAACTCAAAGGCGGACTCGTCCAGGTCGTCTGGCTGCACCATGGCCGACAGCTGTTGGTTGACGTCGTTGAGGGAGAGCGCCGCCCACAGGTGGGAGCGGAGGAGCGTGAGAGAGCGGACGTCAGTGACTTGGAGGGCTGGCCGGGTGCCGGTCATGGTCAGCACACAATGAGGGTTCTTGCGGATATCCTCCACGGAGTTGGAGTCGGGGATGGCAGAAATATCGGTTCCCGGCCCACTCAACAGCGCGTAAAATATATATTCGCACATACCCACCGTCGGCTGCACCGTCACCAACACGGTGGTGTGAGACCGCGCGGGGAGGGTGCCGGTTTCGTTGCGGTAGAGAGGGGCCTTCATCCCCTGTCGCCACCCCTCCGGCTCCTTGGAGAGGAAGTGACGCACCTGGTACTGCAGCGGGCATGTGCCGCTATTGAAGAGGTTGAAAGACACCACCTGTGGGGTCCCACAGTCGACGTCACGGAGACTCATCGTGGTGGGTTCTAGTTCTAAAATGCCGTAGGCGCCCTCCCCTCGGAAGGGCATGCTCACCATGTACTCTCGCATCACTACCCGTGCCTCCTTGCGCTCCTCGTCTCCACCGCCGGTGATGGCATTCATGCAGTCTCGTGTGGGGAGGTACGACGGGGGCTCTGCCCGGCTGGCGAGGTCCATCACGAGGAGGTCCACCCTCCCGCTATACCGACGTGCCTTCTCCGGACTGAAGAAGAGGGTCACCAGCTGCCGCTCCTCCGGCCCCACCACCCCACTCGACGGCTCCACCCGGGCCACCCCCAGCAGTTCGTCACTCCACTCGAAGCGGTAGGAGAGGGAGAGGGGGGTGGGGTTACGGATGTACACCTCCTTCCTACTCTCGCCGGTCACACAGGTGGGGCAGAAGAGGATCTCCTCCTCGCAGTCCTCCCAGAGTAGCCGCGGGATGTCGGCCTCCACCCCGATGGGCAGCCGCACACTATCCTTAATGTTGTTCCCCAACGTGAAGGTGGCCTCCCCGTCGTAGGTGGCGTGGAGGGTGGGAAGAAACTGCAGTAGGGTCAGTACCTGGGACTGCGCCGCGACCGCCCCGGAGGCGGGGTAGCAGTTGAAGACGACCGAGCTACTCTCCGCGTTGGTGCCGTCCTCTGCAAACCCCACACACCTGGTATTGCCGTCGGCGTGGGTCACGTTCACGTAGACATTCTTGGCGTCCTTTTCACTAACTTTGCCAATGTTGACATTGCGCATGTCGTAAAAGAAATCTCGATCACTCCTGTTCTGCAGCGCCGCCACACGGAAGCTAGGTACGCCAACCTTGGTGCTCGGAAACCGAACATGCGGCACTCCAAACGTGACGAGTGTGGCCGCCTCACTCGCGCCGGACGGGTTACTACCATTACTATTATTATTCGCATTCTTCTCCATGCAGCAGAGCACGGTAAAGCAGTGTGGGGGCGTGAAGGACTTTTCCTCCACGAAACGGAACGACCGCATTTGCTTGTAGTTCACGTAGCACTCCAGATACTGTGCCCTGTCCACCGCCGCCGCCTGGCTACGCAGGGACACCTGGAAGTGCACCGTCTCCCCTGGCATCACCTCCTGTGTCTGTGGGAGCACAACGAACGGCGAGTTGTTCGGGACGAACCAGGCCGCCTCGGCGACGGAGGGGGTGCTATTGAAAACGGAAACACTCTGCGTCTGTGGGTGTTGGACATCAAAAAGCAGCGGTTTATTGTCCACGTTAAAAGGGAGCAGTGCAGGGGGAAACGGTAGCGTCTCCTGCAGGGTGATGCGACCGCGCCGCTTTTTACCCCATTTGGTGACGGCGGTGTCTAACGTATCGGCGGCGTTGGTTTCCATCTCGATATCTCGCCATGTGTTCAGTGTCAGAGCCTCCTCCTCATTGCCGGGGGTGACATCCCGCTCGACGAGATTTGCCATCTGCTCCAGCTCCTCCGGGGTGCGCTGCCCTAACCCCCTCGCCAATCGCAGAAAGAACGCCTCCACCTGCGGCAGCCCAAACGACAGTGGTCGACTGTCTTGATTGTAGGCGGTACCAAATACATCAACGAAGAGGGCATCCTCGGCGTCCTTCACGAGAAGAAACAAACGACGAAGGTAGTTCATTGGGAGGGTGGGCTGGAAGGTAATTTTCACCACGACGCTTCCCTTCGCGGGAATGGCACCGGCACACGGGGACACCGAGAAGGAGGCGCCCGGGCTGGTGCAGACTACTTGGTAGTGTGCCACCACATCTGACCCATTCTTTAGCTGAATCGCCCTCGTCCGCTCCTTCTCCGATGGCATCTTCTCCAAGTCCACTGTGCCGTAGTTCAGGTAGTTGGTCGAGCTCTTCACCCGTGGACCGAGGACGGCGCCTTTCGTCTCGAGGCAGATGGTGTTGCCGGCGACGGTTTTCCACTCGAATACGCTCCGCGCCAAGACGCCGGCGTCCCTCGCGTGAAAGGTCACCTTGAACTCTTTTTGTCCCCCACTTGGGATGATGACCGTCTGGGATGGAGACACCTCAAAAGCGTTTGGCAGTTCGTTTTCCTGTACCCCCAGTGTAACGGTGGCATCGACCGGCGAGGGGTTCTCCAGGATCACCTCGCTGACGACCGTCTTCCCCACCATCACCTCCTTAAAGTTCATGAGGGACCGCACATGATCTACCGGCTCGACCAGCGCGGCACGCCGGTGGACTGGCTTCTCCACAATCTCCTCCGTGTCCTTCAGGAAGCGGATAAAAGGGTACTTTCCGATGCCAGAGAACTGCACCACCGTTAGCACTTCTTCATTGTCCGACATTTTGCACACCGCCTGACCCACCCCCACCATCCCGTCCGTCGGGGTGAAGGACACCTCCAACTGCACCGTCTCCCCTATCGGCAAGGTTCCCTCCGAGGGTTGAATGGAAAACGGCTCCGGGACCTCCCAGTAGTAATCCAGCGGAACGGTGCCAATGTTCTTGACGGGGATCGTCCTCGTGCTCGTGCTCATCACCGCCACGTAGCCAAAGTCCTCCGACTTGGGTGCGGTCACCTTCGCAAACGGGGTGAGACAGTCCAGGTAGACCGGGAAGGAGCCCCGCCCCTTGACGGTAATCTCCACCACGTCGTGTATCTCCACCACCTTGGTTGGGCAGAAACGGATCTCTACTTCTAGCGACATGCCGCTGCTGAGAGTGGTGGGCTCGGGGTAGTCCATGATAAAGGTGGTCTTGGCTTGGGGGAGCTTGTAGAAAACGGTCTGTGCCCTTGCGTCTACGTTTTTAATAATAATCTTCTTCCTATGCTCCTCTCCGGCATCCCAGGACTTCCATACGAGACGGTCCGGGCAGTCAATTCCTAACTTGCGCTGACGTTGCTTTCTAGTGGTTCCTAATTCCGTCATATCTAATTATTATTATTATTTATTCTTTTGTATTGATTCCTACTGAAGAAAAAGTGGAGGTTAAGCGATAACAACAATTATCAAAAAAAAAAAAAATGTGATGAACATGGAGTACACACACCGAAGGGATCATTTCAGACGGGAACCACCACCTGGTCGTTTTACTGGTATTTATCCAATAATAAGAAAACAAAAGAAATGAACTTAAAAAAAAAAAAAAAAAGCTAGTTCATAAGAACAACCGGCGTACGTGGCACGTCGGTAAAATCCGTAGTTATTCCGCCTCCTGGAGAATGAAACCAGGAAAGTGGCGGAAGTGGTAAAGCATGTGTGGCAACGGAAGGAAAGCGTGGTATTTTACACGGACTTCCCAAATCACGCCTTTACTGGCTAATTCCTCTTTCACCGCATGGAGGGATGAAAAAGGGGCCAGGCGTTGCAGTAAACGACCTTTCATCCTTTCCTCTTCCGTAGCGGTGTGTGGTCTTTTATGTTGGGAGTGCTGCACACCAGTCAAGGGTGGTAATATTGGTCTCGTATAGGGTCACTTCGGTTACCTGCGGCAGGAGAGGCAGCACCGTGGAGAGGTACTCTGACACCGACAGTTTAGAAGACCCTAAAGAGCGAACGAGTTTGCACGAAAGTTCATAAGTGGGTCTGCCGTAGCCGGCGCAATACGCCTCCAGTACTTTACGAGGGACGTTACCCTGCTTGTACTGTGTGTAGCAATCCCTAACGCTCTTAAAGTAGCCAGTAATGCTCTGCAGGTTTGGGAGTGCAGCAACGATTGCGTCAAAGAACTCTTTCACACTGTCCTCCCCCACTAAAGAGTCCAGTTTTTTAGGTAGAGTCAGCGTCGCGCGGTGATCTGAGGTGAGCACACCTTTAAGCACATTAACAGAAATGCGATTTTTCTTGCAATAGTTAAACACCTTGATCAGATCCAACTGTTCAGTTGTACGGTCATAACACTCTTTCAACAAGCACGCCCTCAAGTCATCCACCTCTTTTGTCACGCGCATCTCTCTGATAAGATTGTCTTTCTCCGCCAACGCCTCGCGCAGCGCAGCAAGGAGAGTTCGCGCTTCCTCCAGTTCTTGGTTTTGACGTGTGTTGATGACAGCCGTTTTCGCCTTATAGTTCTCGTGCTCTTTATTCAGGCGGTCGTACTTTTCGCGCCACCCTCGGTTTTCGGACTCCAGAGCCCTCTGCTTTTCTGCCATTTTCGCACACTTCTCTGTTATGGTGTCGTACTTGTTTTTGAGAGTGAATCTTTCTTCCACCCAAGCCATCTTTTCATGGGTTAACCCTCGGTTCTCTGCTTGCAGCTCTCGGTTCTCCTGGAGAGTGTCCGCCTCTGTTTGCGGCGCGATCCACTGGGCAACAGGATCCGTGTCGGCCATTCATTTCACGTAAAGAAGACGTTAAAAATTCAACTGAGTGGCTGAAATAAATCCGAATGGTAATAATAATAAAAAGGTGGGAGAGAGTGGGGCGTAGAATGCGTCGTCACGATACTCACAGGAAGAACAAGGCGAACAAACGACTACTGTGTTTTTATAGGAACTCTCCAGTCACACGGGAATACTGGCAAACACATGTGTAGTAGAGGGTGAAGCAGCAATGAGGGACAGGTCAGTAGTCAAACAGATCATGAAAGTATTATCAACATGAATAGTTCAGCTGAAACACGGATATAGACAGTTTCGTCATTCCTACCAGAGAGCGGTGAAGCAGAGGCACGTCTATCGGACACGGGACACCGCCTGCTGGAAATTGAAGTCGGCGGGCCCCCTTTTGTTGTAAAACACTGTATCGTCTATCCATTTTCGGGGTAGTAAGGTCATAAGACCGTCGTAAGTGGTTTATCGTCATGGACGTACTGGGAGAAAGATAGAGAAAAAAGCACACAGACATACCTGTGCGCAATGAGAAGCAGAAAGCAAGCTACGGTGAATATCAGATGTTCTTTCTCGATTTTTGATTTGTTCACGTTCTCGTTCCTTTGAAGCAGTTCAGAGTGTCGCGATGTGATAAAACCTGTCATCCTATATTCATTTCAGTGGCACACCAAAGTTAGAGAGCTGGGGGAACAATGACTGTCGTAAAGTTTCCACTCGCTTCTCGTTCATCCCTGTTGTGGTCTGTGTGGATACTGGTGAGGTCATCCGCGGAGGTACAGTGAAGGACATTCGCTAAGGAGTGGGAGAGGGTGATAGTGCCACAAAAGACGATCGTAACCATTTCAGACGGGAACCACCACCTGGTCATTTTCCTAGTATTCCTCCAATAATAAGAATTCAGATTTTTTCATAAAACTATCTTTTTTTAACAAGAAAACAACAACAACAACAAAAAAAAGAGCTCTTTAATTGTGACACAAATAATGATGAAAAAAGAGTTCATAAGAGAAACCCGTGTATGTGACACTTCGGTTAATCTGTAGTTATCCCGTTTCCTGGAGGGATGAAGTCGGGAAAGTAGTGGAAGTGATAAAAGGAGTGGGGCGGACGGAACAGTTGTGGGATCACCCCGGCATTTTACAAGTCACGCCTTTGCCCCTTAACTGTTCTTTCACGGCGTTGAAAGAGGAATTGGTTTTAGAGTTGAACCATACCTGCTTCAATCCTTTCATCTTCAACAGCGGTGTGCAGTCTTGTATGTTGGGACAGTAATCTATGTCCACCCTTCTTATTCTTTCCGGCAGTGCTGCACACCAGTCGAGGGTGGTAATTTTAGTTTTAGATACCCATACGTCGGTCACCTCCGGCAGAAGAGGTATCACCGTGGTGAAATAGTCTGACACGGACAGTTCAGCGAGTTGTAACTTATCACATATGTCGGCGTTCAGTTTATAAGTGGTCCGCGGGCGGCCGGCGCAGAAAGCCCCCAGCACCTTGCGAGGGACGATACCTTCCTTGTGTTGTAGATAGCAGTGATGGATGCTCGTAAAGTAGCCAGTGATGCTCTTCAAATTTGGGAGTGCGGCAATTGTCTCAAAGAATTCTCTCACGTTGGCTTCTCCTACTAATGAGTTAAGATTACCCGGTATGGTCAACGTCTCACGGTGATCGGCGGTGAGTGTTTCCTTCATCTCATCAGCGGAAACACCATACGCCTTGTAATAGTTAAACAACGCGATTAGGTCAAACTGACCGACTGAACAGTCATAGAACTTATCGAGTAGTACTTTACTTGAATTGTCGAACTGTACCCGCAGTTCCTGAATTTCCTTTTCGAGAGCGCTGTTTTCGTCTTTCCTTTCGTCCTTTTCCTCCTCCAATTCCTGAATTCTCCTCTCAAGCGCACTCTTATCGGCGATCCAATTTTTCTTTTCGTCCCTCAACTTGCTGTTTTCGACATTCAACTGATTGTTTTCCTCCTTCCATTCGAGCTTTTCCCCCTTTAGCCGGAGAACATCCTCCTTCAGTTGGCCATTGACGTTACACTGTTCGGCAAACTGCACCTGCAGTGAGGTCCACTGAGCGAAGAAGGCAGCTGGAACCGCGTTTTCTGTAGGGTCGTTGTGCATCATGGGTGGTGTGGTTAACTGGATAATCGTAAAAGTGAAAGAAACTAGAAAAAGGGGGATGGTGGTTCGGATATTGGTGCGGGAAAGACATCATACAGAAAAAAAAAAGGTCAATATGGATCCATGAGCTGAAATAATGTAAAGTCCTCGAATGACTACGGAGTGTGCATCCGATTTAAAAAAAAAAAAAAAGCGGACGTGCTGCTCACCTGTGCGTTCTAATCTGCCATTACTGCTTCTCCTGAAACAAACAAGAGTAGAACTCAAAAACGAGGGAACAACGAAAATAATAATAATAATTATAAAACATTGTTCGGTCGCCTAGGATTGCCACTTTTGTTTCAGCTGCTGCCTCTGTTCCTGCAGTGCTGCCGTGTAGGCGGCCTGGAATACCGCCCCCGCCAGCTCACTCCATGCCTGGCGGTAGGCCTCATTCTCCATCCTCCTCTCCCGTAGGTTGCTGTCCCGCTGTGCCATGTGCAGCGCCTCATCGTCGTAGGGGTCACGCACCCCATCCCCAGCAGGGGCGCCATACACTGTCTCGTGTGTATCTGGACTGGACTGCATTCTATTATTTATTGATTTCCTACTCTAATTATGGTGAGGATGACTAATTGTAGTTTCTTCCGGTATTATTAAAGGATAGAAAAAAAAAAAAAAGGAATGTTTGTGGGAAAGCGTTATTCGGCAAGGATAAAACACCAACAGAACAGCACTCCAGTCACGCACACATTTCGAGAGTGTGTGTAGATAAAAAAAAAAAAAAGGATATGTGTGTTCGTACTAGAAACTATATGGAAGGAGGGCGTATCCTAGTCGTGTATGTGTGTGTGTGTGTGCCTCGTCCCAATCCACCACCACATTACAAAAAACAAACATAAAACTCAGTCCATTCTTCTTTATTATTTATTATCCCCAAATCGAGCGTGCCGGGCATTCGCCCTCGAGCCCGCAGAGTTGAAAAAGGTCTTGGGCCCTGCGGTGGTCTTGGGCGAGCGGATACGGGAGGCCTCTCTGTGGGCGTTCGCAATCACGGACTGATGGGTGGGTAGATTGCCGTCGTAGTTGATGCGGTCCAGCACGTGCCGCGTCCGCTGCCGCATCTTGGGCTCCACCGCCGCGGGGTCAAAGTCCCACTGCACCAGGTGGCTCATGCGCTCCTCCGGGGTGTCGCCGAACCACTGGTAGTTAATGCGGAGGTACTGATTCTGAAGCGGCCGCTCGTTGAGCAGCTGTGTCATCTCCTTCGGGTGCTCCACGGAGGCGCCGAGCCTTTCGCAGGTCTTGACCACCTCGTCCAGGAGGGCGGTGGCGGCCTCTTTTGGGGTGGCGTCCTTGTCCCCCACCCGCACCGGGAGGATCTCCTGCCGCCCATCCATGCAGTGGAGCACGACCCACGGCGTCTCGCTATACTCCAGCAGCATCTCCGTCTCCACATACACCTGTGCATTGTGAAAGGTGATGGGGATGAGAAACTCACGACTAAAGGCCTGCGCCGCTTTCGCCGCCCTCGCCCCGTCTGGGGTCATTTGCCGTTGACTGTAGTACACGTAGATGGACTTGGTAAAAGGGTGTACCTTCACCACTCGCTCCAGCAGCAGCGCGTAGGGCCACACCATCTCCGTCGCCTCATTCCCAAACTGCACTTTTGGTTTGGGAAGTCCCTTAAACGCCTCGTGGTCGTCCCACGCGTCTTGCATCTGCAGGTCCCACTTTTTAATAAACTGATACTTCTCCGTCTCCTTCGCGGAGGTCTGTCGCTTGCCAGGACCGCGGTGCAGACCGGATGGCTTGCGGTCAGTGGAGGCGGGGACGTCTTGCAGCTGCTCTAAACCTAACACAGCCCTCGTCGGGTAAAACAGGTTTCTCTGACTAGTGGTCGTGTGGCGGGGGATGGCACCCCGCGAGACCATAGACCACTGTCGCCGTATCATGGATGCGTGATCTCTACGATCCTACTATACTTTATTTTTTTACTAATGCTACTTTCTTTTGATCACCACCACAAGAAAGAGAGAGGGGAGTTAAAATGGTTTACAAAAAAAAAAAAAAATGTGTCCATCTCAACGTTTTTCTAGTTAAAGTATATAAAGTAACAACCACCGTATCTTTGTCAATCTTATTTAGGGGCCGCCGCCGCCGCCCGCAGCACCGCCAGCCGCTGTTGCTTTGTTTTATTCATCACCCTCGGACACCCGTCTGCCTCCTTTCCTAACGCCACACAGTGGGAGCAGTAGTAGGCCAGCTCGCTAATCCGCTCCGTGCCGCACATCACACACGTCTCCTGTCCTTCCGCCACCAGTCCACAGTCGTCGCAGAGGTGGACCTCGCGCATGGTGGGGAGTATCTCGTCACATTGCAGGTCGCACACGACACACCGGCCCTCGTGTTGATTGCAGACATAACCCACCGCCATCCCAGTCCGCTTTCGGCACATTTGTAAGTCGTCTCTGGCGTGACGCAACATTGCTATGAGGGATACTCTATTCTATTCTTTTCAAGGAGAAAAAGAAAAAAAAAAAAAAAGAATGACGTCGATGCCAGGATAGAATAAGAGCACTTGTATGGAGCAACAGAAGAACAAAATACGATCCACGCACTTTTGTAACTGTTTTTTTTGTTTCGCTTAACCATCCAACAGTGCGGCGATAACACTGTTAGAGTGAGCAGGTAGCCATTCATGAAGTGCTTTTCTTCTCTCTCTTTTTTGTTGTTTGTTTGTTTCTGATAATGTGTATCTGTGTTGGTGTTCTGCACAAGAACATTTTAGCGGGATCGCCTCAGGGATGCCGTCGGTGTTTCTCCCCTCGCTCATTTCCCTCTTCCGCCCTCCTCCGCTTTGCCGCGGTTCGTCGACCCGGCGGTGGGCGGGTGGTCTCCGCCACTGGTATAAAGGGATTATCCTCGAATACGTCAAACCCATCGCGAGACGGTGTTGTGGGAGGGCGACTAGCCGACGCCTGGCGACGGGCCAGCGCCCCCTCCAACTGCTGTCGTCGCGCCACACGGGCGTGCAGCTCGGCGTCGACCTCCGCCATGGTAGGCGAGGGGGAAGGACGTGGGGACCTCTGCACGGGGGGCGCCCCCATCCTCGGTACCAAGGGCTGCACGAATCCGCTCATCTCCAGAGGGTGGGTGGGCAGGATTAAGTGACGGGGAGGGAGGGTGGTGTCCTGGGCACTTGCTGGGGGGTCTGTCCGGCTAGGGAGGGACGCCTCCCGCCCTTCCTCCTCCCGTCGACCGGCCATCCGCATCAGTCGTGCAGCTCCCTTGTATCGGTGATGGTGAGTCGCATATAAGGATCGTACGGGTTCTCCCACAGCGGCCGTCGCGCGGAGTTCCGCCGGCAGATGGGACAGCTCCACGAGCGAGCCAACCACATCCGCAGGCACTGACGGTGGAAGTAGTGGCCACACGTTAACCGCTTGACCAGCTCCTTTTCTCCAAACTCCTCGAGGCAAATGCTGCACTGCTCCCCAGTCTCCCCCTTTCCATCCTCAATGTTGTCGAGCATCTGTGTGTAGTGGCGCAGGGCCTGCACCCGGTAGCCGGTCGAGACGATACGGCGGAGGATGGCAAACTGATAAAACACGGAGGAAAGGTTTGGCGCATAGACCCACGCCCCAATCGAGGAGAGCGTCCCGGTCAGAATGGAGACCGCGATCTGAAACGTTTGTGTATCCACATCAAAAATGTGCTCCCCACCCAGTGGCTGGCCCACCCCGTCGCCGAAAAACAGCTTCCCAATCCCAATCAAAATGAACTCTGCGTTGGTGAGGGTGAAGGCCATGGCATCGGTAATGAGAATATACCAAGCACGGACGGAGTCGCCACTCTGTTTCACTTCCAAGGGGGAAAGGGTGGCGTAGAAGGACCACAGCAGAAGATTGAGAAAAAACTGTCCAAGGAGCAGAGCGAGTAGAAATAGTTTCCCCAGTGTGGTGAGGTGGGCCCACTCCGCGGAGCTGCGGCGCTCACAGTAGTCCAGGGTGGCCGACAGGACGCACCGTGCGATGCAGGAGTAGAGCCACCGCAACGGCTCCGACCCGGTAAACAGAATTAGCTCTAACGAAAACATCACCAACGACGGAGAAAACCGCGTGTGGAGAAAGAGAAGCATTCGGTTGAAATGATCCCGTCGTCTTCCTGTCATTACCCGATAGAAAACCGATTCCACTATTAGTATTGCATTGGTGGTCATGCTATGGACCTGGAAGGAGCAGATGATCGCCAAAAGGCACAACACCCCCCGCACGAAGAAGGTCTGCAAGTTCCAGAAGAATACGAGCGATATGAGCTGAAGTAAGAAGGGTAATTGGCCGAGGTGCACGAGGCCACTCCACTGGACGGTGTAGGCCATGGAATCCATTTTTTCTGCGGTATATTTTTTGATTTTTTTTCTGCTTTCTCTTTTTATGGATGCGAAACGACTATATCGATTTGGCTATCTGATAGCAAAAAGTAAAAAAAAAAAGGGGGGGAAAGAGTGATACTTCCATAACGAATGAAACCAATACTTGCGCAACAACAAATAAAATAATAAAGTATGTGCCAGTGAAGCCTGTTGAAATAGGCGCACGGGTATGCTAAAACATGGGCATCCACCCATGATATATTCTCCCAATCAAATTATAATCCGTCGCCATGTCGATGAGACACTCTACAAAGTTTTCTTCCGACTCGCATTGTTGCGATTTCTCACTGACACTTCGGGCCTCTGAACGGCCATTGTACAGCGCTTCTTTGATCCCTGGTAGCTGCTTCGCGTCCCTCATGAAGGTGTTGTGCTTCGCCAGCTCATACATTAAGGTGCAAGGGTTTTCCAGATTGAGTTTGCGTGTGATGGACGCCATCATCTGGTCTGGCGAAATATTGGCCGCCTTCCACTGAAGAAGTGGCTCCGAGGTGAACGAGCTGGTGATGCCCTCGAGCGAGCTGCGGTACCGCCGCAGGGTGCGCAGGACGGTGGTCATGTGAAGGGCACTCACCCCGCCACCCATCACCCCTTGCACCGCTTGGATCTGCGGGGTCAGCCGGAAGGGCACCAACTCCGGCACCGGCAGGGTCGTGGTGGCGGTCCCAAACGCGTGCCCAAAGTCAATACTAATGACCTCCCCGGACTTGTGGTCGGACAGAAAGTTGGACAAGTGCCGGTCACCCACACCGAACAGGTAGGAGACGAGGGAGAGCGTGGCGTAGGTTTCAACAAAGTGCTTCTGAATGCGGTAGTGGTCGGCCCGTTGCTCCGCGATTTGAGTTAACGCCGCGGTCAAGTAAGTCGAATCCACCTGCTTCACAATCCCCTCGAACCACTTGGCGTAGTGGCCGTCCGCCCCATTCGGGTCCTTGGTGTAGGAGAGCAATACCCTTTTGCTGTCCACCGCCCTGTAATACCGCTGCACATACTCCTTCATCACTGGCAGTTCCATGTTCAGCCGTGCCCCCGTCCGGTGCTGCATGACGGTGTTGATGAGGTCGTTAAAGGTCGTTGTGTGCGGCACCCATTGGATTAAGCCCACCTTGTCCGTCAGCGGCACCACCGAGTAGGTGCGTAAATACAGCGAGGTTGAGGTCGTGCCACCTTCGCGTTGGAGGAGGGAGCTGCAAATGAAAAAGACATCTTGTATGCGTTGGTCCAGCCGCATGTCCTCGTTGCACTTGAGCAGCACATCGTATGACTGTTGCGTGGTGTAAAACGTCAACCGTCGCGGGGCTTGGAGGGACGACATCACATCCATATGAGGGTGCACACCGATGAGGTGAACATCGGTGTCCGGCTGGTTTAGCTGCAGCAGCGGCTGGCAAGGCAGGCGAAGCCCCTCTGTCGGGCTGGACGAGGCGGGAAACAGCAGCGACGGTAACTTGGCAGTGTAGTCGGTGACAAGTGCCCGTGGCCGTTCCCTTGGTTTACTTTGAATCGCCGCGTGCATTTTTTTCAGCTGCCCCCAGACCACGGTCTTATCTCTGGACAGAGACTTGCTGTTGGCGTCCACAAGACCCTCGAAGAGTTCCTCTATCCGCTGCGCCTCCCCCCAGCTAATCTTTTCCGTCTCACAGCAACCCGACTTGCCAATTGTCCTCCGTCCCTCCTCCAGATCCTTTACGGCCAACTGGTAGTAGGCCTCCTCACCGGTTTTTATAAAAGAGGCAAAGTTCAGCTGTATCCTTTCCATGAACAAGCGTAGCAGCTGGAGTGGGTGCGAGACACGACACAGCTCCCGCACGAACCCACGGAGGCGGTCCAGCCGTGCCTCCTCCTGCAGCACTCGGTACAGCTCCTCGACGACTGGTCGCAGTGTGGGGTCGCCCTGCTGGGATAGCTGGTGGAACTCCCCCATGGCGCAGTTGTACGGGTAAAACACCGTCTGTGGCTGCTGCTGGGCTAACTGAAGGAGTACCTTGGCGACGACAACGTGCTGACATTGAAGAACACTCGTGATGATTTGCGAGGTCCATGGGGCCCAGATGGAAGAGGGCAGGCGGAGCAAACCCTCCACGACGGGGGCCCACTCCGCCGAGGTGGCGAAGGCGGCCTTCTTGGAAAAGTCAAACGCAAACAGTTGTAGTAGATGCGGAATGCAGTACATAGGAATCACCCCATCCCGATCCTCTGTCCCCGGGATGAAGGTGGCATTTCCGTATACCTGCAGCGCGGAAAGCAGTGTCGTGGCGTAGGCGAGCCACACCGACTCCTCATCCACCCCTTGGGTGAGGAAGCGATCGAGCAAACCCAGGTACACCACCGTGGCTGGTGCGCTATCCTTCGCAATGTCCGCCAACTCCGTCAGCAATGCTTCATGATCGCGGTAGACCGTCTCGCTGTCCGAAGAGGAGGTGTGGAGGTTGAGTGACACACAGCAGTAGGCGTAGTCGGACCGAATCTGTCTCACCGTTGCGGCGTCCATTTTTCCCATATAGGGAGAAATATCCGTTAGGACTTGCTCCATCGCGCCCGCGGAGGCCGCCCCCCACGGGACATTGAACAAAATGCTGAACATGCGTTCCCGCGCGGTCACCGACAGCAACTGCAGCATCGCCCCTTCCTCTTGTCGGAGATAGGGCTTGATGTTGTCCCTGGTGCGAAGGAGTAGCTCCTTCAGACCGCCATGGCTGGCTGGGGAACCCAACAGATGGCCCATCGGGCTGACGGTGAGGGCAAGCTCAGAGGACGCGAACCACTCCCCGAGGTGCGCCACCACGTCGTCGGGGATGTTGGGCTTGTTGGTTTTCATCATGTGAGGGCGAGCTCGGAGGATGCGAACCACTCCGCGAGGTGCGCCACCACGTCGTCGGGGATGTTGGGCTTGTTGGTTTTCATCATCTCCGACTCCAACGTGCGGTGCACCCACAACACGTCGTCGAGTAGGCGGGCACTTGTCACGTTGCAAGCATAGGACGTGGTGGACTGCAGTACCTCCCGTACGTTGGTGAGCGCCCCCGGTACCTCGTTTGCCACTCGCTGCAGCAGTTCACTGCTCTGTACAATGCACGACAGACGATAGGCCAGCTGATACCGTTGGCAGGACGCCCCTTCTCCCACCGTGCGGTCACCACTACGTTCTGCTAGCAGATGCTGAATAAAACCTTCCGCGCGGTCTGCCGCCTCCGCCCATTTCCCGTCTTTCAACAAAAGGCCGCAACTCTCAAAGGGATGGTTATCAGCCGCGAAATCAAAACGTTCACCGTTCTCACGTTCTTTCTCACATGGCAGTGGAGCAGTGCCGGCATGTAGAGCGGTGAGCTTTGCTCTGTCTGAACACTCTCCCACACGCTAGGCCACTTGAGCAACGCCGCCGTCGCGCGTCGTCTTTCCTCTTCCATAAAGCGGTGTACTTCTCGTCCATTCTCCTCACTCCCGTATTCCTTTTCTAGCGAACTCCGTGAGTGCGTATCGCCCCACCTGGCCAAGCACTCCTCCGCGTAGTGAAGGGAACCCGAGCGTGCGGCGAGTTTTGCGCTCGCCAGGGTGGAGATAGTCTCGGGTTGCAGACAGTGCCGCACCGCCTCCAGCGTGAGCTCGCTGTCAAGCCGATCGAGCGCACCAGCAAGGGAGAACCACTCGCTAAATGTCATTTGAGAGGCTCCCTTCCCATTCAGCAAATCCACCAACGCCGTTGCTAACAGAGGAGAGGACCCACTGGAGGAAACATCCGACAGCTCTTTTACCGACACGGTGCCGCCAGACTTCACGCTGTATAGCAGAACGTACTCCAGGGTGAGTGGGAGCACGGCGGGGTCTAGCGCACGGATCGACGACAGTTGTGTGGTGGTGTAGGTTGCGAGGGAGTCTAGTAACGAGGACTCCAACCATACCGAATCCACCATACTCCCTCCCATGTACGAGGCGGTGACGCTGTCCTGCGTTTCTTTATGATCGGCCGTCTTCCCCGTTTTTTGTGTTTCTATCCACTCGAAGGACGAGGAGAGTAGCGTTGCCGCCACGAGCGAGGCAAACTCGGTGTCGTGGAGGCACAGGGCCTGCAGGGGCGAGACAAAAGCCTGCAGTGTGACCTGCACGTCCGGCACATCCCCTTCCTTGTAGTGCCGGAAGATGACCGTCCGTCTCTTCTCCATTTCGGAATCCACTCGTTTCCGCTCCAGCTTACTCTTTTTTTGTCGGGCGGAATGTGCCATCAGACTTTGCTCCGGCGCCTCCACCCGTAACTTCTTGCGAAGAAAGGGACCCTCACCGGCCCCCGCCTCGTCTCTCGTTGTCTTTCGTGTAAATGTGAGCCTGGACGCTAAGGAGGGAGCGAAGGAAGGGTTGGCGGTGTGGAACGTGAATTGGGCCGTTTCCGCCGGCGCCACCAGAGAGCTGGTGATGACCCGAGGGGCTTGGCGCACCGTGTGCGGGGGGACGCTTGGTGGGGGCATCACGCCGCCATTCTTCGGGTTTGCCTGGCTGGCACTGGGGTAGTAGTTATGGACCGTGCCCACGTCCCCCATCGCGGTGTGGGTCTGAAGTGAAAAAGAGGGGCAAAGTGCTGCCGCCCCGCTGCGGTGGCACTACCAGTAAAGGAGGCACCGTGCGAGAACACCTTTGGGGTAAAGACGACTTCATTGAGGAGTGGACTACTGAACAGACTTGTTTTGAAGCTGCCATCCTTCGCGGCGATGGACAGGAGAAGGATCGACACGTGGCGGGGCCAGTACTGGCTGTTTTGGTTGAACCCAGCGTCTGTGAGGAGCGAGGTCACCCGGTCTGTAAAGCTGTCCCTTAGGCACTCCAGGTCGGCAAACTCCAACACTTTATCTTGAACAAAGAGGTAGTCATCGGTCAACCCTTTTTGCAGCAGCATCTGCCGCAAGAGCTGATTCTCCGGCGATTGCTTGTCTTCCGGTGATTCGTTCTGCAGAAACCGTATGGCACACTTCACGAGCGCCCCACGACAGTCACCGCTGTCGGCCCACGTGTCGTACGCGCGCTCGTTCAGGAACGCCCCTCTCAGCTGGGACAGACTTTCCTTCCCGAGTTGTGGGATGATCTTGGTCAAAAGTTCATAGAGGTACACCATCACACTGTCGGCATAATTCTCCAGTGTCCCGGAGAATTGGGTGTGCAGCGCGGTGTAGTAGCGCTCGCCGAGGTCGGGGGCGGTGCCGATGATATCCATAATCAGTATTTGTTTTTCCGAAGACAGATTTGCGTAGTTGGCAAACAGTCGCACCGGCGGAAATTCAGACAACAGGAGGACATAACGGGATACAAGGATGCGCATCACTTTAAGCGCGTAGTCCTCCGACTTCATTTCCGTGATACACTTGACGACGGAGGCGGACAGACCCTTCTCCAAATCCTTTCTTTGGGTTTGCTCCTTTCCCGTCTGACTCAACAGCTCCAGCTCCATGGCTACCACTTCCGCCGCTGCTAGGGAGACAGGGGACTGTGCCTTGATCAACCCAACGCTGTACGTGTACAGCTGCTGCACTTCCTCGAGCGAACCAGTCGAGGCAAGCAACGTTCCTTGGTCGGTCAGCACTCCACAGATTTGACAGGCATAGTCACCTTGGCCGTTTCCTTCCGCGGTGCGGTCGATGACGGCGATCAGCTCCGCCGCCGACACCGTGACGAGTGATTTGACCTGCGCATACATGGCCCGGAAGAGCTCCACGTTGTGCTTCCGAACATACTGGGGGGAGTTGGAGGTGAGATTTGCTCCGTTGTGTAGTAGAAACAAAAGGCCCCGATAACCGGCCGACGATGTCATCTCCCACTGACCCTCCTTCGCCCATTCCAAAAGCATCACGATCGTCTCCCTCGCCACGTAGTGGACTTCATTCCCCAATGCGGGTTGCGTCACAACAGAGAGTATTTTCTCGCCGACGAGGTTCGCAAACTGGTCAAAAAAGTTCGAACGGAGCTGGATCAACCGACTGAACACCAATTTAACGGCAATGTGGTCGGTGTCGGACTGCAGTATGTTCGCCATCTCCTTGACCCAGTTAGGCACCGTATCCCCGGCGGTGCCAAACTTGTGAATTAGAAAGTCCACCAGCGAGAGGAGCGTGCCGGTGCAAGTGCTGTTCCACACCCCATCGAGCTCCACCGCATTGGTGGAGGAGGCGGCACGAGTGGGGGGCAGTGTCATCTGGGACAGTCCACCCGCCACCGTGCTCGACTTCAGCGTCAGAACGGAGCGGTTTTGCGTTTGAAAAATGTCGTACATCCACTCCGCCGCCATGTTTTCTTCGTCCTCCACGATGGGGTCCTTCACGTCTGGGGCCCGGTGACGATAGCGCAACTCCCAGTCACTTCTGTCTTTCGCGCTCTCCTCCGGTACGGTGGGGGCATCCGTCGCCAGCGGCAGCGTCTCACAATTCTCTAGCCAAGTTTTATTGACGATGAGGTTTAGTCCATTGGCATTCTTGGCCCTGCTGAGCAGCAGGGAGACAAATACGGGTTCCTGATCTTGGGTCGCCATGAGCAGCGTGGCCAAGCACCGGTAGGCGGCCTGTCGCAGGGAAATGATCTTTTCCTCTCTCTCCTCGTTCGGCTTCGCATAGCGAGCCTTAGAGCAAATTTGTATCAACTTCACCGTCAGCTCTTTCCCCTCCGACTGCGCCTTTCCCGTGAAGGCACTGTTAATGGTCGTTTTTAGGGTGGTACTGTCCACAATTCTATACATGGTTTCCAGCAGCACAAAGGCGTTTATCTGCTGATCTACCCCGGTGGTGTCTGCGCTCACAAAGGAGACCCAATCCCTCACGTGCTCTGAGAGGAATTGTACCCGTGTGTCGTGTGTGAGGGAGCGAATGACCGGAAGACAAATGCGGTAGGTCGCCGCCCACCACACCTGCGGGGGAAGAGGGGACTTTTGCAGCTCCACACACGTCACACACAGACGGAGTCGCTCGCTCTCTTCCATATTTTGCATGACCCCCTCCACCGTACTGCCCAGCCGATCGCTCAAGGGGTGGTCGGTCATACCAAGCAGCGGGAGCAGCGTGGTGAGGGTGCTGGGACACAGCGGGAGGATCCCCTTGGCGGCGGTAATAATGCTGTTCACCACCTTGAAGTAGTTGTCGTGCTCCGTCGTCTCACTCTGCAGTTCCTTCCAGTCTAGCGGCAGCTCGTCATTGACGGTACTCTGCAGGAGGGCGGCCGCCGTGGTGGCCAGCTGTTGCATCGCGGGGCGAACAGAGGGTCGTCTCATCCGTGAGGACAAGTGCGCTTTGCAGTGCACGCATCGATAGAATAAAGAAATACGTAGCCCGTTTGCTCGCCAGCAGGGTGTGGTTTCTACCTTCCCACTGGCTGGGGGAACAAGATTGGGTGAGCAGGTGCGTGATCGTGGCGGTTAGCTCGGGGGACTGCAGGATGGCCACCCGATCGACCAGCAGAAACGCGTGGATAATTTTTAACAGAAAGGCGTCGACGAAGTCTACCGCTAAGGCGTCCCTGTGGACAATGGAAGAAAGGCAGTGGACTAGGGTCTGACGGACCTCTTGGTCTACCTTCTGATTCAGGAGGGCCTTGAGGGTCGCCTGCAGGGCACGGGAGGACACGGAGCCCTCCAGTGCCTGGAGACTGGTGTTGCCACCCAAGAGGTCGCTGTCCCCGGTGTCCCCGTCCAAAGCCGCCCTCACCTCCTTTTCCACATTGTCACAGGTTTCTTTCAAAAGTTGACTTATTTTAGACGGCGCCACCGACTTCAATGAGGTACTGAAACTCACAAAAAATAGATCCAACCGCTGGTTGTACTTGTCCTGCAGACGTTTCTCCCGTTTTTCCTCCTCCTTCTCCTCGTCACTGTCGTCCTCTATCTTTGACGACTTTTTCTTGGGGCTTTTGACGTTTCTTTTTTTATTGTTGCCGCTCTCCAGCTGACCCAACAGGTACGCGAGAGAAAACTGCGACTTGGGAAGGCCAAAGAGCAGCGGCAGAAGGACTTGCGTCAATCGTGATACATACACATCCGAGGTACCCTTCCACAGCAGGCCGCTGATCACCTCCTGCCACACCTCCTCCTTTATGTTGGAGGGAGCAGCGGAGACCACATCGGCCCAGAGGCTACCGTCTGTCCGCTCCAGCGAGGGAAGATCTACCAGAGGGACGAGCGTCACCAGCCGACGGTAGGCCGCCGCCGGGTTCGAGAGGACGACGGAAGCCGCCTCGGATCCGGATGGGTTCCACAAAAAGGGCGGTAGTACCTTCCCCAGCGCAGCAGACCAGCTTTTTCCCCATTTCCTTTACCGTTACGGACTGTGGGCCTTCCGCCAGGCGACTGAGCAACACCTGTAGGGTTCTGAGCAGGTGACCACTCCTTTCGACGCCCGTAGGGAGGACTTTGTTCCTTGTGGAGAGCGGAGAAGGAGACTCAAACACCACTTGCTGCGCGACAAAAGAAAAGAATGTGTCCGTCAACAGCTCCTCTTGCACCACTGTGCCTTCCGCCTCACTGGACGCGCAAGTGGTCAAAAAGTGGGAGAGTGCCGTGCAAAGTCGGCTGACGTCCGCCGGGAACACTTGCATGGCGATCGATTCTTTATACTCGGTTGAATCCACTTCGCGCGCGATAACGTTGGCGGTGCGGGTTACCATCGTTTTGAAAAGCTGGAGCAGCTGTGGCGTGCTCTCCACCTCTCTCGCCCGCTTGACCCCTGTTGGATCTCTGTGACCCAGCCAACCTCTTTGCTGGAAGCATGTGTACACCACCAGCACATTATGCATACCGCCAATATCTGGCGTAGCGTCGGGGAAAAATTCTCGTTCAATGAGATCCATGTTTGTCTTTACCCATTCGGCCATGGCGGGGCTCGTGTTCTCCGCTCCCCCACAGACGATTTGCTCCAACAAGGTGAGCACGTCATTGGTGCTGTGGCTGGACAGGGTGGCAATGAAAACCGAACAGTGGAGGAGCTGCTGACCCAACGCGGCCCGTTCCTTCGCCCCCACGTCGGTCAGGTTCTTCTCCTTTCGAAAGATGTGCCGAAAGTGCCGGACCGCACCGAGCAGCTCTTCCATTATGCCTAACTCGTCCTGCGGTGTCGCCTCTGCCGCCACCTCTAGGCAGCGGAGCACCGTCTTCAGCAGGCTCACCAAGTCCTGAAGACCGCACTTGAACCGTCCCTCCACATAGGCACGGAGCGTGAGGTGCACCATCGAGGAGCCCCCAATCCGCGCCCAAACCGAGTCTAACAGGAATAGGGCGCCGAGTCGTTGTAGGACTTGGTTAATACGCTGTTCCGCGCTGGTGGTGGTGGAGGCCCAGGAGAGGTACTCCACCAAGGCCACCCCCGACACACGCCGAATCGCCGCCTCCTTGTCCTGCAGCTTTTCAAAAAGAGCGTTGGTAAAGTACTCGCCGTGCTCGGTGGTGGCAAAGTAGTGGCTGGACTGAATCAGCAAATCGTGAAAGAGCTCCTGGGTGATGTTGATCGACGTACGGGAGGCGAGGATCACCACGGTGGGGAACAGCTTATCGAACCAGCTGTATTGCTTGCCCTTCCCTATACTCCAAATCACTATAAAATGGAAGAGCTCCGCCGCCGTGACAGCGACCTTTTCCTCGCCATGCAAGCACAGATGGATCACCTTGTCTAGCAAGTTGTACAGCGGAAAGTTCAGGGAAATGCCGCCAAAGGAGAGCGCAATCCGGTTGTCCGGCTTCCGTGCCTCCCAGTGAGAAAATGAACTTTGCTTGGTGACTAGTATGCCGCCAGCTTTCAGGCGCTTTTCCTGCCTGGAAATAGTGTTGGCAATATCTACACCATGACGACTCGCCAGAACCGCAAGACGACGGGCCACGGTGGTTTTCTGACGCATCAGCCGCGCGTTCAGTAATAAGGGAACAAACGTGCACGTCCACTCCAGCTGCGTCCGCATCAGCGCCTCCAACGCGTCGACCGCTAACTTTTTATTGCCCTCCACCACCGCTTTGCGAAACAACTCCTCCGCGCCCACCTCGGCCGAGAATACTTCTTGAAATGCAATGCGAAGGCAGTCGTGGGACACTTTGCCAGATGGGACGAACTGAGAGGCGACGACGACGAAGACACTGCACTGGTACAGCAGCTCTCCCGAGTAGAGGTGAATGCGGTAGTGGCAACTTTGCAAGTGGCGAGCAAGAAGGATCAACAGGGACTCTTCCTGCCGCACCACCGCGCTCGACACGCTGCTGAGGGTGACATAGAGGAGCCGGAAAAAACCAGAGACGTATCCGTAGAGGAAGGAGCGGTCCACCACGGCGGCCATCCACTCATACAGCCAATGGGCGCTACTCCCCTCGGTGTGCTCCTCTTGAGTGTTGCTTCCCCAAATATTGGGGGCCACTTCAGCGTAAAACTCTACAAAGTTTAGAAAATACTCGTAGCTTTCCTCGCTGGTGGGCGTGAATTCGCCTTCTTGGGCTCCCAGCACACTACTAAGGGCGACCACGGCAGGAGTTTGGTCGACGTCCTCCCCACACCACGCGCACTGGGCTGCACGCTCACATCCAGCTGGAGGATCAGTGTCAGGGACGCCAGATGGAGCTCTTCCCTCACTTGCTCGACCGCCTTTCGTACCTCTGACACGCTCCACAGATAGTCCCAGCCGCTCTCCTTCAGGAGGCTTTCCTCACACAGGAGACGCTGTACGAACACGGCGTACGTTTTCACTCTGCCGTAGGCGATCCCATTCCTATCGGGCCGACGAGATGCTGCTGGGACCGCCTCCGGTCCTTCTTCCTCGGCGTCGTCGTCTTCGTCGAGCTCTAACGGAAAGGTGGTGGATGCCCCACCACTTCCTGTGACGGCTTGGAGCAGTTTGGCGCAGAAGAGCGCCACCATCGACGTCGACGCCACGTGACGTTGGAGGGCGGTGAAGAGACGCATCAGCGCTGGAGCCGTGACGGCGCGTATCTTCTCAAAAAAGTAGTCGCTCGCGTACACCTCCACGGTGCGCTCCAGAAGCGTCCGAATAGTGTCTAGCTCGACGGTGGAGATGGACTCCATTTCGTACAAAAAGTACGCAAACGCGTTTAGCAGCTGAGGCATCAGCCGCACCGCATCCTCCCTGTTGCTAGAGAAGGAAGAGAGTAGGGTGTCACTCCGACCGGCCAGTTGGGAGAAGAAGCGCCGAACGGCTTCCTGGCCTAGCAAGTAGGCAAGGGGCCTCGCCATGTAGCCATAGGCCACGACAGAAAACATCAACCGTTGCCGACTGCACTGTGTGTCTCGCAACACGGCTTCTAATTCATTCATGAGGTACTGCAGCAGCTCCACACTCGCAGGACGGTTGGAGGAGGCCAGGTGACGGCCGACCGCTCTGAAAAAAGTAGCGGCGGCGTAGTAGGCACACCGGTGTAGGTCCACATTTTTGTGCACCCAGAGATCGCCCAGTAATCCAAAGTAACGCTGTGCATCCTGCACCACACACTCCACCAACGCCCCCTCCGCGTGTGCTTGGAAGAAGATCATGGCTGCCTTGCAGAACTTGTAGTTCGCCACGTTGTGGGCGCGACACGCGTCGGCAAACGCGTTCAGTACCATTTGATGTAGATCAATAATGTGCTTTTTATGCGCCTCATTGCTAAAATCGAGCACATACACTTTGAGAAAGTCACACAATCCGAGGAAGAACCCTTCCCCGACCGTTTGGTTCAGCGACTGCTGAAGCCTTTCCGCCGTACGCAGGAAGGTTTGAAAGACAGCGGGGAAGTGGGCCGATACGCTAGCGGAGGTGGCAAACGAGAGGCTGATGGCGCCCAATAACTGCAGGGCGAAGGACTTGGCCCCCGTGATGGAGGCATTCCGCTTATCACAGAGGGTGAGGCAGTGCGGCATCATCTCCGCCGCCTTCAGCTGCTCTGCCGTGAGGGTCATCCAGTGGTGCCCTGGCCCCGCGGTGTGGGACACCAGGTAGAGCAGGACCGCGAGGCAAGTCCCTTGCGTCCCGCTGCGCTTATCCATCTGACTGAGCGTCACGAACGTCTTCCATGCCACCTCCTTCACGTACAACACTTGTGCCCGGCTGAGACCCCGCAGGGAGAGCCACTCCAGCACCGTCTGCAGGAGGGTGCAGCTGGACTTGAGCACCTTTCCTTCCGCCTCGTCATCGGAGACGCTGACCTTCTCCCGGACGTCCTGAATACACTGTAGAAGGGTGTAGGGTGCCTCCGTGTGTTTCGCCGTGGAAGTTTTCTTTTTAGGCTCTGCCTTGGCGCCACAGAGGACGCCCCATATCGCCTTGTGGAGTGCATACCGCGTGTCCTCCTCGGCCGCCGCGTGGTCCATGGCGTCCTTCACCCGCTTTTCGATATTGGTCAGAGGCCCTATCGCGTCCTCGTAGGTTCTCCGTTTGATGAACAAGTGACAGGCATTCAGCTCGCCCTGAATTTCTTGTGTTAGTTTGAGCTCCAACATACGAATCTATACGAAAAAAAAAAAAAAATGTATAATTTTTTTTTGTTGTTATTATTTTGAAAAAGGTGAAACCTGCTAAGGTGGATAAAATAAGAGGGTACTTTGAAAAACAAAAAAGAGAGAGAGAGAAAGTGGATTGAGTGATTGTTCTTCGTTTGCCCTCTGGCATCTTGCAGACAATTAACGCTTACTATTTTTTTTTTTTTTAGTAAAATTCAAAAAGAAACATGAATTTTTTTTTTCTTTGCTTTATTTGTGTGGTAAAAAAAAAGTTGTTTTTCCTAATTTTTTTTTTTTTTAAGTTCGTTAAGAGAAGGACAACCTTTTTCGCCCACACTTTGTATATATAATAGAGTTTTATTTTATTTTATTTTTCATTTTTTTTTTTTTTTAAACATTACTTTTGCAAAATTTTCCCGTTTCTTTTTCTTGTTTGCTAGGAGTACGTCGCCTGGTAGACAACAATAATATAAACGGCTATACATTAGTAAAGAGCTTGGCGATCTTCTCGATATACTGAAAAAAAAAAAAAAATTCATAAAAAGGGAGAAAAGTGAAACAGAAGAACGAGGAAAAAAAAAGTTCTTCATTTTCTCCGCTTTTTTCTTTCTTTTTTTTCTTGTTTACTTGCCCTTGACGGCCAACTCCACCGCCAGCTTGGCACCAGACTCAAAGTCCTCGGCGGTGTGCACGTCCATGCCGCTCTCCGCAATGATTTGCTTACCCGCCTCCTCGTTCGTACCGTTCAGGCGCACGACGATGGGCACCTTGGTCTGGAGGGTCTTGGCGGCGTTCACCACACCCTTGGCGATCACATCGCAGTGCATGATGCCACCGAAAATGTTGACCAGGATGCTCTTCACGTTCGGGTCACCGGTGATGATGCGGAAGGCGGCGACGATTTGCTTCTCCTCCGCACTGCCACCGACGTCGAGGAAGTTGGCGGGGCTGCCGCCGTGGAGGGAGATGAGGTCCATGGTGGCCATGGCGAGACCAGCGCCGTTGACGAGGCAACCAACGTTACCGTCGAGGGCAATGTAGTTGAGGTCGAACTTCTTGGCCAGCACCTCCTTGGAGTCAATCTGGGTATCATCGGCGAGGGCAAAGATTTCCTTCTGGCGGAAGGCGGCGTTGTCGTCGAAGCTGAGTTTGGCGTCAATCTCCATCACATCCCCGTTTTCGAGTTCTATGAAGGGGTTGATCTCCACCATCGTGCAGTCCTTCGACTTGCCAATGTTGTAGATCACCTTGAACTGGTTGGCCGCCTTCTCCGCGGAGTCCCCGGTGAAGCCGAGCTCCTTGGCGTACGCGACACAGGCGTCGTGGTCGATGCCCTCCGAGATGTTCACCTTCATGGTCTTGATCTTCTCGGGGTGCGTCTTGGCGAGCTCCTCGATGCCCGTACCGCCCTCGGCGCTGCCAATGAAGATGGGGGAGGCGCTCTTGCGGTCGAGGATGAGGGACACATACAGCTCCCGCTTAATCCCAGCCACCGCCTCGGTGACGAAGAGGGTGTTGACCACCTGTCCCTTGGCCCCCGTCTGCTTCGTGATGAGGGTGTTCCCTAGCATCTTCTTGGCCACCTCCACCGCCTCCTTCGCATCCTTGCACACCTTCACACCACCCTGATAGCCATCCTTGAAGTGACCCTTGCCGCGACCACCGGCCAGAATCTGAGACTTGACTACTTTCTGTGGAGTCTTGATGTTGGCGCAGGCGGCCTCCACCTCCTCGATGGTGGTGCAGGGGATACCGAACTCTACCTTACCCCCATTGTCCTTGAGAATACGCTTCGACTGGTATTCGTGAATGTTGAAGAAGCGGTACTGGGCGAGGGCGATAGACGTGGGTTGAACAAAGCGAGAAAAGCGCTGCATCGTTGCGAGTTTTGGTAATTTTATTTGTTTATTTTAAAATTGTTTTTTTATTGATTACAAGTGTTATTGTAAAAATAAATATATATCAATGTAAAATAATAATAAAAAAAGGCAAAACTAAGAAAAAAAAAGTATCTTGATCTTTTTTACAACTTGTAAAGCAAAAAGAGAGAAGAGAAACGAGGAAATGAATTCATATACGATCAAAACACGAAAAAACAATACAAGATTTTTTTAATTCGACACACACACACTTCATTTTTTTTTTTTTTTAAGGTGCATTTCCGGCGTGCCTAGTCGCCCAGATTGCCCTCCAAATATAATTTCGTGGTGTAATAGTTCCTGGCATACAACACCACATTACACACCATAAAGGTGAGCAGAAAGGTATTCCAGGACGAGGCGGCGCGGTTCACCTTGAATAGATAGGCAAATAAAAGCACCCGTATCGCTTCCGAGTAGAGGTTGAGCATAATCATCCATCGGTTGACTGGCTGTAAGACGACAAAGCCACGGGACACCATGAAGAGCAGGAGCACCGCTGTGTACAGTAAGACGGACACGGTGGAGTCGGAGAAGAGGTCGAACCAGACCGTGGCCTCGGACAGGGACACCTCCGGGGCGGTGTGAAGGGTGTAGAGCTCGTAGACGTCGGCAAGGATGAGGGCGATGGAGTACCACTGAATAAAGATCATTTTTTTTTTTTTATTATGGTTGCTAGTTTTTTTTTTTTTATTTGATGTGATGAGCGCAGCAGGAAATAATAATAATAATTCTCCCACTGAGAGTGTGTCGACTTTGAAAAAGAAAAAAGGAAATGGATTATGTATTTCACCTCCCAAATCACAAAAACACCAATAAACCGGAACCAATAAAAACACATGTATCTATCGACAGACAGCACATTTTTTTTTTTTTTTTCAATCAGAAGAAGTATCTGTGTCCGACTCCTCCTCGGATTCCTCCTCACTGCTAAAGTCTCCAGCACTCTCTTCGTCATCCTCCTCGTCCTCGTCCTCTTCCTCCTCCGCGGCACTATCCTCTTCCTCCTTGTGCGCGTACTTGGCCCGAAGCTCCTCAATCGACAGTTCCGACTCCTTCTTGAGCTCTCCCATCACCTCGGTGAAGTTTTCCTTATTTTTCTCCTCCTCCACGCGTAACGTGCGCTCGTCGTCCTTGAACTTCTTTTTAGGGATGAAAGAAGTGTCGTCGTCCACGGCGAGTCCACACTGCTTGGCGAGGGTGACATACGAGGAGCGCATCTTCTTGGCCTGTTCGTACCACGGGGAGTGTTTCTCATTGTACTCGAGGGCGTTGGTGATCATGAGGGCGACATCCGCCTCCACATCCGCGTCCGCCTCGTACTCCCCCTTTTCAATCTTTTCCTTGATGCTGGAGAGGTCGATGGGACACTTGATCACCGTGTAGTAGTCCGGTACCTCGGTGGCACTAACGGGGTGGTGGAACATGGCGAGGGTGTCGGCGTCCCACAGCTTTTGAATATAGGTGAGACAGTGCTCCTTGTGGAAGGGGGTCGGGCGATCCCGCTTGTCGGCCATGCCTGCTGTATGTATGGGTTTTTGTGTTTCCTGTTTTGACGTGTAGAAGAAGAAGAGAGAGGAAGGGGTACGGAAAGCAAAAGAGCCACGAATGGGTTGATAATTTTTTTTTTTTTTTAGATTTTATTATTCTTTTTTTGCTTTGCTTTGTTGTTTTATTAGGTATGTGATGGAACCAATCAGTCGTCTCTGGAGACCCCAGGTCGGGTCCTCCTCATGGTCAGGTCCCTGTAGCCAATCAGCTTATTCCGTGCCTGGGAGTGCTCATACCCGTCGACCACCTCCCCCAGCCCACTATGCCCCACCAAGTCGCCTAGCTGTTGGTCCACCAGTGAGTAGCCCTCCTCCTCCCCCGGGGCCTCCCACTCCTGTTCCAACGTCTGACTGTACTTTTTGGGTTTGGATTTCCCCTCCGTCGCCGCGAAGATGCCATTGTTCTTTGCCTTGAATACATTATACAATTGCGCCTCCAGCTGGGACTCCCGGAACTGCTTCCCCTCTCGCTCGCTCTTTTTGCGCTTGAACACCTCCTCGCAGAGAAACTCCAGTGCAGGGGTGAAGCCAGCCTGCTCGTGCGCCACCCCCAAGGCTCCTCCCATCGCCGCAGAGACCGGGAAGACCGGTAGCGGGCAGCGCTGCCGTAACTCCTCCAACTTGTCGGTCAGTCGTCGGCCGTGGGGGTCTATTTCCAGATCCATCTTGTTCGCAAAGACCAGGATGGCCCGCTCGCTCAGTTGGGGTAAGTAGTACTCCAACTCATCAGTGAGAAGCTGCACCACCTCCCACGGCTCCAAGGGCGTCTGCTGGGGGTCGGGGTTGTAGGTTTCGTACATGTCCACAACGAAGGCCAATGTCTTGCTACGTTCAATGTGCCGCAGGAACTGGTGCCCCAGTCCTCTATTCTCAAACGCCCCCTCCACCAGCCCTGGGATGTCGGCCACATGACAGGTGTTGCCATAAAGATCGTACAGCACCCCGATATAGGGACGCAGGGTGGTGAAGGCGTAGTGGGCGACCGTCGGCTTACTCGTGCTGATGGCCCCGAGGAGGGAGGACTTGCCTGCGTTGGGGTACCCCACCAGTCCACAGTCCGCAATGGACTTGAGCTCGAACTGCGCTAGCATCGTGTTCCCTGGCAGACCATGCGTGGACTCCACCGGGGAGTGGTGCCACTTGTTGGCAAAAGCGGCATTTCCCTTTCCTCCCTGCCCACCCTCCAGCAGCAGCACCTCCATCCCATCTTCACTGAGGTCGTACACCACCTCGTTGGTGTCCACGTCGACAATCTCCGTCCCGATCGGTACCTCAATCCACAGGTCCCGCCCTCGCTTACCGTGGGCCTCCCTGCTGTACCCCGGGGCCCCGTTGTGCGCCTTGATCTGGGGGGCGAGCGACTGCACGTTGCGGAGGTCATGGACACGCTTGGCACAGCGGATCATAATGTTGCCGCCATTACCGCCGTTACCACCACCAGGACCGGCAAACTCGTTACCGTGCTCGTGGGCCATGATGCTCGCACCGTCCCCACCACTTCCACTAGCTAACAAGATCTTGACGTTGTCGAAGAACTCCCGTTTTTTGAAAAAGAGTAGCCCTCGTCGAAGCATACTTCTCGTACTAAAAAAAAAAAAAAAAAGCTATTTTAACGAAAAAAAAAAAAATGAGGAAAAGAGGAAGTGAGTTTTCATGTACAGTTGATTCTTTTTTTTTTTTTTTTTAGCGTACTGCACGCAACACTCATCACTCCAAATATCTATATTGGTTTTAGTGCATTATGAAAAACGTAAAAAACAAAAATATGTTATTATGATGATGATTCATTAAATTTAATCGACGGAAAAAGGGGGTCATTCAACATTGGGCACCCACATCCTTCCCCCCTTATATATATTCTTACAAGTACAGAGACGAGGCGAACACAATATCACGTTTAATCAGCTGAATCCCCTTCATGAACTTATCGTGCAGTTCCATATTCCCAATCGCCGGCGATCGTGCCGCCGCCGCTAGCTGCCGCAGCATCTCTTCCAACCGCCGCATCATGCGGACGATATCCCCCTCATAGGCGGCGGTCTTCCCTACCAGGTCAATGAACTTGGCTCCCTTCGCCCACAGGTACGTCACCTCCATCAGCGAGGGGAGCACCTTATCGGCGTAGTTGTGTTCCTTCTGCACGAGGCCGCTCTCCACACTGACAGAGGCGATACGGCCCACGATGGCGCTCAACTCCTTGAGGGGTTGCTCAAACTCGGGGGGAAGGGTGAAGCCGTCCGGGGTGCGGTGTACATTGACCAAACAGGAGAGTAGGGCGACAATCATCTCCGTCTCCATGGAGTTGAGAATACCTTTAAACAATAACTCGGTGAGAAGAATTTCATTTTCGTCGGTGGTGGTAATCTCACACGCCACTCTCGCCTTGCGAAGAATAATGTTATCCTTGTCAATGTAGTCCAGTCGTCGGAGGACACGCATCATCTGCTTCAGTTCCTCGGAGAACACGGCGTGGGTCATGGCGCTGAGTTCGCCGTCGACACTCTCCAGCTGCTTCTCCAGCTCCGCCTTCTGGGTGTATTGATCAAAGGCCTTCTGCAGCTCCGGGGTGGGCGACTTCACGAGCGCATTCTCGGCGAGCTGTTTCTCCAGGTTCGCCGTCTGTGTCTGCAGCTTCGTCACCTGCGGGTCGTCGATGCCCATCTGGGCCAGGGTGAGGATAGGCACCTCCTCCTGGTACGACTTGTGCAGTTTGGAGAGGGTCTGTATAATCTGTGTCCGTCCCTGCTCCGAGTCGGGCTGCGGTGGCAGGTTGATCTTGAGGGTGGAGATCTTGTCAATATCACAGAAATCAAACGTGACCGTGTAGAGCTCCGCAGAAATGGAGTTGTACTCCGTGACGTGACAGGGAGTGATGGTGTCGGTGGCGTTGTGGACTTTATTGCAAATGACAGAGACGGTGATGGTGTAGCTCTTGGGGTCCTCCACGTCCGCCGTCGCGCTCTTGGCGCTGAAGGCCCGACAGATACCCCAGTGAAACACCACCCCATCCGATAGTCTAACAATACGCACGAAGCGGCCGGCCTGCACCCAATTTTTCAAGTGCTTGGGCTGCTTGGCGATCGCCGCAATCTCCTCCTGGCGCTTGTGGATGAGCTGTTTGCAGCGGAGGTATTGACTAAAGACTTCCTCGTTTTCTACCTGAATACGGTCTACCGCCTCGGTCAGCAGCTTCTTCTTTTCCTCCAGCGCGGGCTTGTCGCGGAGTCGCTGGAACTGGGCAAAACTGCGCTTCATCATGAACTCGGGGTCGACGTCCTCCACCCGGAGGAGGTTGAGCACCATATTGTAGGTAAGGTGGAAACTACTAAGGAGGACGTCCGCCCCGCCACCGGTGACCCGCTTGAGCGTGTCCGGCTCCACCGCCTCGTCAATCATGGCGATCACCACTCCCACTCGGTCCAACCCACGTCGCCCGGCACGACCAGACATTTGAATATACTCGCCCCCGGTGAGGTAACGGTTGTCCTCGCCGTCAAACTTCTTGACCGAGGTGAACACCACCGTACGGGCGGGCATGTTGAGCCCCATGGAAAAGGTTTCCGTCGAGAAGAGCACCTTGACCAGTCCGGCCTGAAATAAGATTTCCACCACCTCTTTTAGGATGGGAAGGAGCCCGGAGTGGTGTACGCCGATGCCTCGCCGGAGCAGCGGCAGGAGGTGCTCGATGGTGGGGATCTTGCGGTCCTCCTCCCCTAACGACTCCATCGCGTTCTCAAACGTCTCCACGACAAGATTGTCTTCCTCGGTGTTGTTGAAGTTGAGGCGGGCGAGCGCCATGGCGTTCCGCTCACACTGTGCCTTGGCGAAGGAAAAGACAATCACAGGGTACATGTTGCGGTCCATGACCAACTTGATAATTTCCATCATGGAGGCATCGCCGCCGTTCTTTTTATTTCGCTGGATGCCTTTGCTGTTGCCCGTCTCCTGGGCGGTACCGGTCCCCGCCCCCATCGACGTAATCGCCTTGCTGAAGTTGTCGTCCCTAAATTTTCCCTTTTCATCCACAATGAGAAAAATACCATCTGCCCCGGAAGGGTAAATGTAGTGCTGCAGTGGGACTGGTCTATAATCGGTGTAGATGACGTGCACCTTGGTGGTGGGATGAATACTCTCCACCCAGTCGGCGAACTCCCGTGCGTTGGGGATGGTGGCGGAGAGAAAGACGTACTGGCACCCCTCCGGCAGCAGACTGATCGTCTCCTCCCACACGACGCCTCTCGCCTTATCGCGCATGTAGTGCACCTCATCGAACACGACGCAGCCCACCTCCCGCAGCATCTCCGTCCCGCGGTAGAGCATACTACGGAGAATCTCCGTCGTCATGACGAGACAGTCGGAGTCGGTCTTGATGGTGGTATCTCCCGTCATGAGACCGACGGAGTCAAACTTCTCGCCAAACTCACGGAACTTTTGGTTACTTAGGGCCTTAATGGGAGAGGTGTAAATGACACGCTTCTTTTTCGCGTAGTGCCTTCGCGATGGCGTAGAGGGCCACCGTCGTCTTACCAGCGGAGGTGTGCGCCGATACGAGGACGCTATCCCCTTCCTCCAGGGCATCGATACTATCCTTCTGAAAGGTATCGAGCTCGTAGGGAAATGTAAACGCCGGACTGGACTCCCGGCGAGGGCGTTTTCTGCCGCCTTCTTTTTCTGTCATAGATATATACTTTTTTGAAAAACACACACACCTACTATTATAACTTAAAAGAGGGAGGGGAAAGATTAAGTGAGAATTGTTTAGTGGAGTACAGAAACAGCGCCAACTAAAAACTCTGCATACCAACGAAACAGGTGACCAAAAAAAAAAAAAATTATAATACTTCGCAAATACAGCAGTCGATTCAAGAAAAGAAAAAACCCTACGATAATAAGTTCTTTTATTTGCGGTTTACAAATACTTTTCAATTTCGGACTCCAGCGAGAGACTGACGGGCTGAAACTTCTTCATCGGCGTTCCACTCCGATCACAAAGGAACTTGGTGTAGTTCCACCGGATAGGACCCAACTCCCTCTGCAGTACCTCAAACAGCGGGTGCACGTCTGGCTTGGACAGTACCACATTCACTCTATCGAATACAGGAAACGTAATCGCGTTATCGGCTGTCCATGCCTTGAGACCGTCTGGGGATAACGGCTCCTGGTTGGCAAACTGAGCACAAGGAAAGGCGAGGACGGTAAACCCACGAGGGCCGTAGGTGCGCTGCAGCTCGTTCAGCTGATGAATATTAGAGGTGGTGAAGGAGCAGAGGGAGGCGGTGTTGACGATCAGTGTTACTTTGGGTTTGTACTGACTCAGTGGTATCCACTTTCCGCCCATCATGGCCGAATGGGTAAAGATGGAGGTCATCTAATTTTTTTTTTGTTATTTTATTTCTATCTGTTGGAAATGAGATGAGAAGAGAGATAATCAGTGCGCAGTGTATTTTTTTCCCTTCCAACATCTAAACGCTAACACTGATAATAACAGCACAATAAAAACTACAACTTTCTTTTTTTTTTTTAGATATTATATTAAACGGCAAAACAACACAAAAAGAATCGGTCTACGACGGGGTTTTAGGATTTTTCCTTGATCGCCTCTCGGATCGTCGTAAACATTTGTTTCGCCCCTCCCTGCGCCGCCTCCATCAGACTCTTCAACACCTCCGGGGCAATCCGTCCACTACTCTCAAACCACACAATATTCTCCGTGTGGTGCCCCGTCACCGCCACCGACAGCACCGCACACTGCGAGCGCAACTCCTCCCCGGTGAGGTCGGTCAGCAGGTGGCTATCCATCTGCGCCGCGTTGACCGCACAGACTACATCCCGCATCGCCACCTTGGCGTCCATGAGGGCCAGACAGGCGGCGTTGATACTCGCAATCTTCTCACTCCCGTCCTGTTGGAGAATCTCCACCGCGATGTGGATCTGGGAGCCGGCGTACTGTGGCAGCAGCACGACCGACCGCACCACCTGTACCACCGCGTTACTAATCTCCTCCGACTGGAGGGTGTCGCGCTGGGCGTTACGGCGGCGGTCCCCAGCGAAGGCGGCAATCGCGACGGCACAGGTGACCACAGCCTGGTCCGTCCTGGACTCCAGCCGGTTGACGACCTCTCTAGGACCCACCACCGTCGCACACACTTTGGAGTGCCCGGAGACGACCGTGCAGCTGCCGTCGCAGCCGGTGAAGGTGCCGAACTCTATCGTCATCCCTCGCATCTCCCCTGGCCGTCTACCATCTAATCGTAGGCCGGCCGCGTTGACGTACTCCTTGTTCCTAGACATGTTGTGTACACACACTAGTCTAATACTGTGGTATCCTTCTTGTAGAAGTAGGAGGGAAGAGGAAATATAACATATCGAACATATTCGTCAAATAATAATAAGAAGAACTGCGAAAATGAAAAAAAAAAAAATAAAAAAAAATACCGTTTTGTTTTGTTGTAGCAGAAAAAAAAAGTGAAGCGGTGTATTTCATTTATTTCGTAGGATCAATATCGAGGGAGCTGTGTGCTTCGGATAGCGTCGACCCCTCCAGCTTGGCGAGGATGGATAACATATTCTGTGTCGCATCTTTGATCTCATTGTAGGTGTGCAGTAGATCGGTGTAATGTTTGTTCCGCTGCAGTAAAGGATAGTAGTGATCCAAATAGTCTGGTGGCATATTTCTGTGGGTGTCCATGGCAGGCTAAGGTGAGAAAAAAAAAAAAAAAGAAGGAGAAGTTCAGTGAGATAGGTCATTGCTGTTTCTTCCGGATGCGTAGCAGGATCTTTTTTACGTTCATGATAGTTTTTTTTTTCTGTCGGTTTGTTTCTTTATATTCATTATGTTTCATTTGCAACTAAAAAAAGAAGGAAAAGAAGAAGACGAGCTCGCTATAGCGTCAGCTCACTACACTAAATGTATTTTTTATCTTTGAATTCGATAATTTGTCAACAACACGCGCGACAGGGAAAAAAAAAAAGGAGGACACTCAAGTGGAATATCGAGTAGCGTTTCTCATTGGTTCCTGCGCATGCCGCACACTCGTTATTCTCTCCTTTGTTTTTGTTTTTTTATTGTTTCTAAATACGACACTTGTACTCCCCTGCTTGTGTCGTGTAGCGAATCCACTTATTCGCCGAGTACAGGAACACCGGCTCCTCCACCTGCAGTTCGTTAATGCGGAGTCCGGTGAGGGATTGGGAGACACACTTGAACTGAATCCCAATCGGCGGCCGCGACCACACCGTCTCGCTGGAGCCGTCGGTGAGGGCGATGAGGCGCAGTTCCGCGTTAAACGGGTAGGACTGACCCCCCGTGACGGAGGGGAGCGTCCAGAGGATGGCACCCTCGTGGGCGTCGTACTTTGCCTTGCCATGCGTCACCTTCGACTTGAGGGCCCCCGTGTTATCGGGGCACGGCACCCGCACGACGATTTCGGTGTAGTTGTAGTGCGAGTCAGACTGGCACACCAGCACAAACTGGATCGACACCCGTGTCTTGGAGAACTCCTCCACCTTCACTTCCTGTATGAGCAGCGGGGGCTCCACGGTCATGCGGGAGCGGTACCGCATCAGGGTCATCTCCCCATCCGGCGGCGTGAACTCAATCTTCTGCTCCTCCCCAAACTTATTCAGTCGCACGCAGGAGTGAAAGCTGACGTCGTCGAGCTGGATGGTGGGGTCGATGCTGAGGTTGGTGGACGGCACGGCGAGGGCGGCGTTCTCTATGCTCTCCGTGTTAAAGGTGGTGAGAGGTCGGCTCTCTTTTTCTGGGATCGCCCTCGCATTGAGCGACAGCGTGCACCGCGGCATACCGGAGAGAAAGTTATTCATCACGATGCGGCCGCCCACCTCCCGCTGGAGCACCTCCCCCGTGGACGACATGAGCAGGTTGATCTCCTCCACCACATCGACAAAGAGCTCACTGACACGGTAGACCAACCCTTCCTTCCGCCACGGGTCGGGGCCGGTGAGCTTCTTGGCTATTCCCGTCGCCTGGGTCACGTTCTTCACCACCCCAGCGTCCAGTCCTTCCGGTGGGAGGAACTCATTGAAGGCCTCGGCGCAGGTGAGCTGAGGGTAACCAAAGTCAATCGTCTCGTCGATAATCGCCTGCAGGGTGACAAAGTTTTCCTTGACAACGTCCTCATCGACCACCTTGAAGTAGTTGGCGATGAGTTGTACCAGTCGTATCCCATACTGGATACTCGCTAGACAGTTGACATTGTTGTTGCTGACCATCACAACGTAAAGATCCGTCAGTCTCATGTGGATGAAGCAAATGTTTTTGACGATATTCACCGGCGACCGCTCCGCCTTCCCGGTCGACAAAAGATCGTTACGAAAGGTTTCCGCGAGGGCTCGTACACTGAACACGTCTCGGACAGACTTTGACAATACTACGTCCCCTCTGGGGTTCAGAATCATGAGCGTTCCTATCATTGAGCTACTAAGTTGTTTCCTGTAGTGCCTGAGGGTGGAAGAAAGAGAGAAATATAGCCGGAATAAGGAAAAAATAACAATAACAAACGCAAGATCAGAGACGGGGAGTATAATTTATTGCGGGTGAAGGAACCTCCCAGGTGAGGAGTATAGTAAACGTGTGTAGTGTATATCACTCATCCCCTTCCTCTTCCGTCTTGTTTGCGGCTTCTTCAATGTGCTTCTTGTACTCGTATGTCACCTCTCGCTTCCGCTTTCGCTTTTCTAACGACCTCTTATCTCTGTTTTCGTCGTAGACTGTAATTCTCAACATGCGCTTCTGAAGTTGGTAGTTATTTAGCTTCTCAATCGCCTTTCTGGCCGCCTCGCATTGCTGATAGACTACTATAGCACACCCTTTTGTAATTTTAGAGGAACCTTTTCTAATTTGCTGAACCGCGCCGAATTCGCCAAAAATTTCGTATAATATGGCTCCGTCTAGACCGGAGGGTAAACCTGCCACAAGCAGAATTCTCTCGTCAGACATTTTTTTTTTTTTTTTTAAGCTGCGATGATGAAGAGGAAACGATAACAAAAAAAAAGGGGGAGGGCAGAAAAGGGATAAAGTAACGGCAGAACCTCCTTCGGTTTGCAAAGTGTGGTCATTAACCTGCTGAAAAAAAAAAAAAAAAAGATACCCAACGTTGTTTTCATAGTAATAAAAATGCTTTCGTTAGCCCAACCGTCGTTTCTTTCTTTCTTTTTTTTTTTTTCCAACGCGTGTCTGGTCTGTATCCATTAGGGGAGTATTTCTCCAACACTCTTTACAGACGCCACATTCAGCTTGGCCACCTGCTCTCCTTCAGAAACGAGAACAATATACGGGAGCACGCCACTCAGAAAAGAGGCCTGCTGAGGGTTATATGTGATCAACAGGGAAGGGGTGATCTGTCGCGTGAACGCCTCGTAGCCTTTCTCGGTGGAGCAAAATAGTATCTTGTGACGCTTTAGCGAAGGGACACACTTGTGCACTACTTCGAGGACTCGTTTCTGTTCCGCCTCACTATCGACGCGGTACATTAAAAACACATCCGAGGTGCTGGTCAGGAATCGAAGCACTTCTTCGCCCTTTTCCACCCAGTTGCCGTTTTTGTATAGAACGTCGATCGCCACACACATCTTGCAGCCGACCAGTTGCTGCGTCTTCACAAACTGGAGCACATCCTTTGATTCTGTCTTTTTTGGTAGCGTTCGCGCGGATGGGTTAGCCCCTCTGCCGATTTGCCTAGTGGTCGTGTTAATGCTGTTGTTGTTGTTGTTGTTGTTGGAAGCGTCAATACTTCCGCCCGGCGGTGGGCGAGGCTCTCTTCTGTTGTTGGCCCTGAATAGGAGGTAGAACGCTACGGCACCGATTGCCAGCGCGACTAGCGTCGTCATCGATCCGGTGGCCTGCTGGAGCAGCGTGTCAAAGAATGGCTTTCTTGGAGGCATTCTCTACCGGAATTAACTTTTCGTAAAAACATAAAGAATGAGATTATTGGAGGGAGAGAGAAAGAGGTAAAGAGGATGCACTTCTCGCTGTTACAGTGTCCGGCATGAGAACATTTTTAGTGTTTTTGTTCGTCCACAGTTGGCGAATATTTTTATGTTTTCTGCAGGTGAGTCTTTGAACAATTTTTTTTTTTTTTTTTTGTACCTCCTCACTGGAAGTTGGTGTTATTGCAGGAACTCAAAAAAATCTTTTTGCGTCTCTGGTAATGAATTCTTTTCCAACGAGGATTTCGATTCTTCTTTTAACATCATAATGTGAAGGTTCAAACGACGGGGAAAGTCTCGCTATCACCCTTTGATAAATAGTTGAAAAGTTCAACCTTTTTTCAGTCTTCAGTGTTTTGACAATAGCGGCGTCGATACTCACGTCGAATTCATTGCGTTCTGCTTTACGCTTGATGGGAGTTTTTTGAACTGTTTTTCCTTCGGTCGGTAAATTGGAAATCCACATCGTACTACTCTGCGGCGTGAAGTTTTTATTGAAGGAGTAATACTTCCCGTTTTTATTGCACAGGTGCAAATGCACCAAGCAATTTAGCTGTGATTCCGTCTCAGCAGTGTCCAGGCCAGATGAGAGCCCGACACTGCCCGGTGCGAACACCTTGTCACTATTGAGAGCCAAAATGCTATGCAGAAATGTGGTATGCGCGGAAATGCAGCAACGCTCTCCGTTGTAAGTATAGTCGAAAGAAACCGTCCCAGTGGCCAAATTAAAATTAAGAAGACGTTCCTTTGTGTGGGAGTTGTAGTAATCTTTAAACTGGCGGATGCACGTCTGCATTTCAGGGAGTACTTTTAAGGGAACGTCCCTGGTGAGAGGCCACGCACCGGCGCTTAGTACATTGACACGAAACTCGACCGGCAGCTCTTTCTTTTTCTTTCTAAATTTTTCGTTAATGCCCTCCGTTTGTTTGAGGTCATTTAGGACTCTTTCGAAACGAAGAGTGGAATTACCCTCCGCGCTGATCCTCCCTTTGAAGGTATCAATGAAAGCGCACAACTGCTTAACGCTGGGGCCGCTCGGTTTCAGAATAACGGCGGCAAACACATGCAGAAAGGGGACTTCAAATGCGTCCTTGTCTGTAAACAGCTGGTAAACGTCCGTCATATCATCTAACAGTTCTGCAGGAAATTGAGCCGTGCCCATCGAATCAAAAAAATAAAACATCAAGTGCTTGATGAGAGGCTTGCTAAGGACCAACACGGAGGGTAGCGCCGTTTTCTGATTCTGTGCAAGTTCAGGAATACGCGTATATATTAGTCTACATTTCTGCATAAGCTGCAAAAACTCCGGAACAAAAGACTTGGAAGGCGTTGCCGAGACCTCATCCATTATTTCTGACGCCTCTTTCCTCAGCTCATCGGCCACGTACTCCATGGTCTCACTAATTTTCGGCGCGCCGTGATCAACGAGAGAAGAAAGCGACGCCATAATAGACCCGAGCGCTTCCACGTTCCCACTTCGCACAAGGGAAGGCACACCAGCTCTTAAATGAGTCTCAAGTATGTCAGTGTCCTCGGTCCCTAATGCTCCCGCACAGCAGCTGCCCTAGTTTGTCAACAAATTCCGTGAAAAAATTAGCGTAGTCACCGCTGTTGAGGGGTGAAAAACGGTCCAGTTCTCTTTCCCGCACGGCCTCAAACCATTTGAAGTAGTCTGTGACATCCGCGTATTTCCCAGTCTCCTTTTCGTCGGTAAGGGACTTGATGGCCTCCTCTTCGAATGTGTTGATAAAAACGCTTGCAATATTAGACCCAGGAGTTCCAAAAGGTCTGCTTACCAAGCTATGCAGTGCTTTCTTGCTTGACGAAACGTCCAGGTGGTACGCCTGTTTGGCGTTCTCACACAAACGATCCTTTGCTACGGGGTCGGAAAAAATAGTCACCTCAAGTATTGTTGAAGCGAGCCATGTCAAGGATGTGTCCCGTAGGGCCACCATATAGTTTTCGTTATAGTAGCTCAGTACCCTCTCTACTAACGCGGTGCGGAGCAAATAATCTTTGGAACATATCAGATACTCCTCAAACCACTTCTCTGTAAAACTGCGGAGTCTCGTACAGATATTCTCTGAGCATTCCTTAAAAATGCGGGAAAGTGCCGTGAAAACCGCATCGCCTTCATTAGCCTGTGACAATGTATAAATAGCTTGGTGAATGGACTGATAGGAATAGCGCAGATCCTTCTTTTGCAGTATCGAACCCACACTACTTTCGACGATCTCCCATTTCTTGGCCAATTGCGATTCGGGCCGAGGCTGGAGGAGGCTCATTCTAAAACTAAGTAAAGCGCACAAAAATTAAAATTTCTAGTGCTTTATAGAGATGTCAAATTAATGACACAAAAATATATCTAAAAAAAAAAAAAAATTGAGCTTAGTAACAACAAAATAATAATAAGAAAAGGTGGGGGAAAAGTTTTGGGTGTATCTTCCTTCTCTTTCGGCACCGTTTGATCATGATTACTATTGCCTGTTTGCCAAAGTACGTAAATCAATGTTATTTTGGTAATTATATATAGTTAATAATTAATGATTTTTATTTATTTAATACCGGCGTTTAATACTAAATATGTTTACTTGTATCGAAAGAAAATAATAATAAAAAAAGGTAAAATACTTAATTAAAATAATTATAATTATAAAAAAGCTTTCAAAATAACCACACTTGCATTGTGTTTCCCTACTCATTTTTACTTGGCCGTCTTTGCCTTCTTGACGGGGCGGTAGACACCGATGACGACAGCGTGGTCTCTCTCGAAAGGCTCCAGGGTCGCTTCGGTCACGGGCTTGAGTCTGTCGTTCTTCAGCTTTTCCATCTCGGATGCAATAACAACGGATGCCTCCTGAGTGGAGTCGATACAGTTTGCCTTGATGGAAATAACGTAGTGACCACCGTTGCGGAGAAAGGCAGCTGCGTTCAGCGCTAAGATACGTGCCTGATCAGGTTGGGCCACATCCATGAAAATCGTGTCAACCATGGGAACTAATGTTCGGTACTTCATCGGGAATCGGGCATCTTCAATGATCGGCACAATGTTGGGGCGGCGCTTAGACATTTCTACCAAATCGCGACCGACACGGTGCGAGAATTCAACGGCGTAAACCATGCCTTCGGGTCCAACTACATCACTCACATGACTAACCGTTGTACCAGTGGCACCTCCCAAGTAGAGTACTTTGGAGCCGGGTCCCATGTGGATGGTGTCCACGCCAGCGTAAATAGCGGCGGCCAACTTTGAGCGGTATGGATTCCAAAGTCTGTACTCCTTCTTCTCGTCACCACCTTGGGTGGCTCCGAGCTCAATTCTTTTTTCTCCGTAGACGGAAATACCAGGAACCATATTCAGCGTGCAAAGAGATTCTGCTTTTCCCTTGGACACAAATACACCGGGGTGCAGAATGTGAGGTTCAACAATGACTTTGGCACCGGCGCCGCCACCACGACCACCGCCGCGGCCTCCACGACCACCGCCTCCTTCCACCAAAACCACCGCGTCCGCGATCACCGCCGCGACCGCCGCCTCTTCCGCCAAAGCCGCCGCCACCTCTTCCTCCGCCGCGACCGCCGCGGTCACCTCCACGAAAACCACCTCTACCGCGCATTTTATTTGCTTATTTTTCTTTATAAAACAATATTATCCTTTTTTGTGTTGAAAATACGCAAAAAATGGGAAGAGGGAGGAATGGATATAAAAAAACAATTTGCAAAAATGCGGGCAAACAAATAATAGAAGCCGAAGGGTGGAAAAGTAAACTTGTGTGTTCGGGGATTTTTTTGGCGGCGTGTCGGCCCCGTCCCTGGCTGGTCGGCTCCTCCGCCTGCGGCTGGTTCGGCGCTCCGCGCCCGGATTTCCCCGGCCGGGGTGAGGCGGCGGTGCGCGTCGCGTCATCCCACTCGGCGCCCCCCGAGGGCGGCCCGCGTCCCTCCCCCGGGAAAGAAAAGCGCGCCCGCCCCGGCTCACCGCGCGCCGACGCCGTGGCCAAAAACATAAGGGACGAAACGACGGCCCCCACAACCATTCCAATTTTCCCCCTCTAAGGATTTCCCATTCTTTTTGTATTGTAGTCTTCCTATCAAAAAAGAAATAATATTAATAGATAAAACAAAAGGAAAAGCAACGATGGCGAACGCATACCAACCAACAGAGAGTGATATCTACAATGTGATACAACTGTTGAATGACAACGGGATAAGCGTGCAGAACTCAAAAACCGCGTATGAACAATTGAAATCTTACCAGGCTAACCCAGTGTTTTGCGTCCTCCTTTCGAAGATTTTCGAGTCGCCCAACTGTCCCGCTCAAACGTTCCCGTTGGGGGCGCCGTGGATCCAATACCGGCTGATTGCGGGCATTACTTTGAAAAACAGTATTTCTTCTGCAAAGCATTTACTTGGATTAGACGCTGTCAAAGAAGCGGCCAGATGCGCCCTACAGACCCTGGTGGACTCTACAGATGTGAAGTTGAGCCGTGTATCTGCTCAAATTATTGTGCAAGTGACGCTGCTCACGTCTTTCGAGTGGTGGTCAACATCCGGCTTAGGCGATTTGGCCGGTCTTTTGTTGAATACCCTCCTCCCTGCGGGGCAATGCAAAACATTAGGGGCGCTGTACTGCCTACAGTACATCATGGAAGATTTGCACAAGGAAATTGGTCTGGCTAGTGAAAACATCATCATAAAGGTTTCCGACCTGGCCTGTAACGCCAGCGCGCCGGTAGAAATAAGAAAAGCTAGCTTTCGCATGTGCTACAATATTTACGAACAAAGTTCCTTGCTGGAGTGGGACTTTGACAAACTCTCCCCTCTCCAACAGGGTTTAGTCAATGCAAGTCTTCCGTTCGCGCGCGTGTGCACTACCTTACTGGAGCAAATGAGTGATGACGCTGCGTTCTCCAGCGTCGTTTTCCGTGGGTGCGGGCTATTACTGGACTATTTTGAATACTTTGCACCCATGCTAACTCAGGCGGATCTCTCCAGAATGTGTAAAAGCTGGATTGGTAATGCGGTAAACATCATTTGTAGTGTAGAAGTACTCACCAGCGAAACGAGAGAGCTGCTCTCTGCCACGCTAGAATTGCTCACCTACGTGCTGGACATTGACTACCGGGAAACCGGCGAAAGCTGTTTGTCTCTTTTCTCACAGCAGATCCTAGGGGATGTTGAGAGGCTCATTCTCAAGTTGACCTATTATTCGCAGCTTTCCGACGATGAGGTGAACAATATTATGGCAATGGACGATTATCGCATCCGTGATAATGGTGTCGCAAAAATTCGCGAGTCAAAAGACATTTCAGAGGATACAGCCCTCGACGATGAGGAAACGGCAATGACGCTAAGACGTTCGGCACTAAAATGCATCTCTTCGCTATGTATGCACTCTGGACCCTCTGTTTGTCCATATCTATTTAGGGAAATTGAAAAATTCTGGGGGAATTCAGACTGGCGAGCCAGAGAGGCCGGTGCTGTTCTCATTGGCACCATGGCAACAGGGTGCAGCGATCAATTAGAGTCCTTTCTACCGACCATATCCTCACAACTGTTGACTTTCGCCGAAAACCAAAACGAACACGTTTGTGTGAGCAGCATTTCTTTTTGGTCCATCTCCCAATTGATTGAGCCTATTCTGAACTATGACATCAATGTTTTTCACACGGTTATTTCAACCATCGCACCCCGAATGGAAAGCACCAGTAAACGCATTCAGGTCACCAGCTGCTCAGCGCTTAACACGGCATTCACCCTCATGGAAGGAAGAGATGACTACTACATTTTGCAACAGCACATTGGGGAAATATTAAAGATTGCATTTGTCTGCGTCCCAGTGTATACAACACAAAATTTGTCACTCCTAGTTCAGTTATTGGCCCACATTATTTCCTACACGGACGACGCGGGCGCCCTGGCAGGCATGAAGAAATATCTCGAGGAAGAGCGCGGGAGACGGGCTAAACTATTTGAAGAATCGTACACCCGAACGTTCGTTTCTGGCGAGGCAAACGCCTTACTGGATAAGGACATTTTTGCGTTAGATGCCGTCTTGCTGGTGCTCTCCTCCAAGGTACCGGACCAAACATTTTGCTTTTCGAGCCTGACAACCTGGAGCCAGGTGTTGAACGATGTCCTGCAGCGGGAAGGCTCCGAGGACAAGGATCTTATCATGCAAGTGCTGACGGTCTGCTCGGGGTACGTTAGGAGTGTGTCTTCTCAAAGTCTGTCGGAGTGGCTGGCGCAATCGCAGTGGGAGTTACCCGCATTGGCGTTCAAAGTGCTGTCCACATTCGACTCCGTCGCGGTTTCCCTCTCGGCCATTAACTTTCTCGTCATTCTGGTGCAGCTGGCCCGCTCGAAGGCCCTCCCAGAAGGCACGTGCGACGCACTACTAAAGACTTTAACAGCCAAAGACTACGACGATTCACAACTGAAAGAAGCCCAGACCCGACTCGTTTGCTACGCTATTATGAGTTTCAAGAATTTCAGCGATAGTGCCCAGACCGCGCTGCAGAAGTGCAACTCGTTTTTGCGTTCTGACGTATACGGTGATTCAGTGTATTACTATTATCAGATGTCGTGTCATCTCTGCAAAATTCTGGCGTGCAGTCCGTCTGTTCTGTCAATGCTGAATGTCCCGGTACTGCTGACGTTGTTAACCAAGATGGATAAGAGCTATGAAAAGTCTGAGGCTACCGTTGAATTGTGCACCGCATTAGTGAACTACAACGATTTGGCGTCAATAATTCCCTTGTTTTTAGATTTGGCCATTAGTTGGACCCCTGTCACTCATCTTCACATGTTTCCCGGAACACGCGAAGCTATAGTGTCAGTTTTTTCCGTGTGCAATGTTCAGTGCCAGGCCGCGTTTCACGCTTCCATGGGGTGCATTAGCGAGGGCATGCGGAATCTCATCATCTCAACATACTTAAGCTGAAAGTAGAATAATCGTGATAAAATGTTTAAAAATAAATTAGGTTGAGTACTACTTTAAAACCTAGCTTTTTTCGTTTTTTTCGTTTCTTTGTTAATGGAAGATGAAGAATTTCACTTATATGTTTACACATTCTTTTTTTTTTTTTTTTTAAGCACTCTTGGCATTCTTATTTTTTGAGAACGAAAAATGGGACATCCGCTTGTGTTTCCTATCTCTCTTTTCTGTTTCTCTCCTCGTTACTCCTGTTAGAATTTCTTTTCACGGAAGTGGCATAGCTTTTTTTTTTTTTTCTTTGCGTTCTTTTGCAACTTTTATTTTTATTTGTATATCCAATTCTCATATCTAAACAGAAGCAAATGTTGCGCCAGCAAACACACTCATTCATCAAGGGTTTGACGACGCCACAGCGGACGAACATGTTGGGTGTGTTCGCGGTGCCAATAAGAACTGCCTACCGCACGTACGGGTACAACGTCCCCCCTGGCTATCCTCCTCCGCCCCCTCCGCCAAGGACGGTGAACACCGGCAATCCGATGCCCTATTATTACGGAGGGGTCCCGCCACCAATGCCCTATTACGCACCGCCCCCAATGGCCCAAACGAGCGAATTAGGGACGGCAGAGCGCCCGGTGGTGGTCGTTTCGGCGCCCCAAAAAGCGACATGGGCGACACGACTGTGGCTGTTTCTTCTCATTGGAATCTGCATCAGCTTTTTCCTGAGTTTAGCGGAAGAGATATCGGAATGGCTGTTTCCACAGGACCCTTCTAAACCAGGCACCGGCCCCACAGGAAACATGGGGTTCTATCGCGGCATGCAAAATGAGTTTAAACCCGTGAATCTGAGCGACCTTACGGTTTCTTTCGAGTCTATTAGGGGGTGCGACGAGGCGAAGAAGGAACTGGAGGAAATCGTCGAGTTCTTGAAAAGCCCCGACCGGTTCCACAACATTGGCGGCGAGCTGCCGAAAGGTGCCCTGCTCGTCGGTCCCCCCGGATGCGGGAAGACTCTCTTGGCGAAAGCCATCGCGAAGGAAGCCGGCGTGAACTTCTTTTACGCCACCGGAAGTGAATTCGACGAAATGTACGTTGGCGTCGGTGCCCGGCGCGTTCGTGAGTTGTTTGCGGCCGCCAAGAATAACTCCCCCGCTCTCATTTTCATTGATGAGATCGATGCGTTGGGTGGGAAGCGATCCAAGTCAGATAACTCCTTGTCCCGTATGACCCTGAATCAGCTGCTCGCCGAGATGGATGGCTTTAGCTCCAAGTCCTCGGTTATCGTGTTGGCTGCGACGAATACGCCCGAAACCCTCGATAAGGCATTGACGCGTCCCGGCAGGCTGGACACCACTATTACCGTCGATCCTCCGGACATGAAGGGCCGATCTGAAATTTTGGATGTCTACCTGAAAAAAGTTCAAACGGACGGCACACTCAACTCCATGGAGATTGCGCGCGGAACTACCGGATTCACCGGCGCAGAGCTCCGCAACTTGGTGAACATTGCCGCCATCCGCGCCGCCGTGCTGAACAAGAAGAAGGTTGGAAAGGAAGAGGTCGAGTACGCCAAGGATCGTGTGATGATGGGGGCTGAAAGCACCAAGGTCATCCCCGAGGAGGAGCGCCGCGTCACGGCGTTTCACGAGGGCGGCCACGCGCTGAGTGCCATACTACTGAAGAACGAGGGCGCCCAGCCGGTACACAAGGCGACCATTGTCCCCCGAGGCAACGGCGTGATGGGCCTTGTGCAGCAGTTGCCCGAGAAGGACAAGTACAGCCAGAGCAAACGTGAGTGCCTTGCGCGACTAAAAGTGTGTCTGGCAGGGCGTGTTGGGGAGGAAATTTTACTAGGAAACGAGGATGTCACCACCGGTGCCTACTCGGACTTTCAACAGGCTACCAACATGGCCAGGAACATGGTGCGCCGCTTCGGCTTTACCGATAGCATCGGCTTCGTGGACTACGGCGACGGCGGTGGCTCCGAGTGGACCTACATGTCAGACGAGATGAAGCAGACCATGGAAAAAGAGGTACACAAATTAGTCAAGGACGCCTACGAGGACACCAAAAAGCTCCTGCTGGATCACCGGAAGGAGCTAGACACCATAGCAGAGGGGCTTCTCAAGTATGAGACCCTCACCGGCGAGGATTTGAACACTATACTAAAAGGACAGCCTATCCCTCCCCGCGTGCCCCGTGCCGTCCCGGAAAAGACAACCTCCACAGCGAACCGCACGATTTCCATCTCGTAACGCCGTGATTCCCTCGGGCTTTTTTTTCTTTCATTTTCTTTCACATATTTATGCGCCCCTTTTCAGAAAAACAAACTAAAACAAAACAAACAAACAAAAAAAAAAATTGAAATTTTTTTTTTTTTTCAGCAGACGAAGAAGGGTGCTTTTTTTTATATCAACTGTTTAGTTCACTAACAATGACCATAACAGTCAAAACGAAGTTCACTGCAGAACAGTACCGAAAATCATAGGAAACAATAAAACAACCACAATTATTAATATTACTACTGTCACGTTAGAAAAAAAAAAAAAATAACTCACTTTGTACCGATTATTTTTCGCCTCAACTAGCGGGGCGGTCACATTTTCCCGTTGTTTACCCGTTGCAGACATTTCCTTCTTTCTTACCCCGTTCCTCCCTGCCTCTTTTTTTAGAACGGGAAACGACAATAGTAGTAGGGATTTATTAGCTAGAAAAGTTTCGAGGAAAACATGATGCGAAGGGCCACTCGCACGTCGGCCGTAACGCGGTCCTCCGTCCTGGTCAGTGGGGGACGCTCCTTGGGCTCCACCCGTGACAAGCAACGCAATCAGTCCGGCGGAGACTTGTCGACTGGCTCCCAGATGCAAGTGGTGGAGTCCCCTGACTTGACACCCCACCTACAGTTCTCCATGAACGCCCTCGAGCATGTGCGTGTGCCGGAGATATCGGAGGAGCGCCGGCGACGGAGCGATATTGAAAAGGATCGGGAGATGCGGCGAAAGTTCGGTAAGGACGGCCCCGGCGAGCGTCTCACAAAGAGCTCCCCCCAGACCCGCAAGGATATGCTAGAGGAGCAGCAGGATATTGACGGCCTGCCGTGGGAGGTGCGCTGGAAAAAGTCGCTCATCCCTACGACGGAGGAGATTGTGCAGGATATTAGGGATCGGTTCGACCTCTACGTGCAGGACCCCATTGAGCGGGAGCAGGAGTGGTACCTGCACTGGAAGGACAGGGGCTTCAAGGTGCAGAAGGACCGCATGATATGGCCCCAGGGCTACACGGACTACCTCGATCACTACGACGAGAATGGCCGTCGGCGGGTGCTGCCGAGTGACCAGCGGTGGACCGACTCCTCGTGGAAGCACTTGGCCGATACCAACTACAAGGATCGCATGTGGTTGATCGAAGGGGAGGAGCGGAAGGCGGTGCACAAGAGTTTGCAGACCCAGCAAGCCCTTATTGAGGAGGAGGAGACGCGTCAGATGGAGATGGCGGACGTCTACCACGGCCTCACGTCGGGTGTGGTGGATATGGACCCCGATCAGGCCTACCAGGCGCTCTCGGGTACGGCGGACCCGCTGGAGGTGGCCAAGACCAAGATGAAAATAATAACCTACGGGGCGGGCGAGGCCGGTCGCCGGGTGCCCGCCGACCCGTCCGAGATTGACCCCATCTCCGGCTTCCCCCGGTCGGACCTCCCACCCCTGCCGACAGGGGTGACCGTGGAGCAGGGCGCGGCGATAGCGGCACAGGCGGCGATGCAGAATGAAATCTTTGAACAGAAAGCGGAGACCGCCCGCCTGTCCGGGTCGGACCCCACCACCGCCTACATGAAGGCGTACCACGAGTCGTCGAAGAAACACGGCGACAAGCCTGGTATTCGGACGCAGGTGGAGGGCAGCATCGAGCAGGTCAAACAGCTGCAGCAACAGCAGGAGCGCATTGAGCGGGGCAACACCACCCCCAACCGGCCACACGTGGGGGATACCATGGCCCAGATTGAAACGAGCCTTCTCCAGGAATCGGTTGAGACCCCTTCCAAGTCGGGGTTCATTGAAATAGAGAAGCGCCCCGCCTCCGCCGAGCCACACATCCCGCAGGAACTGTACCGCGTGCCACAGACGGAGTCACTGAGTGAGATGCCCGAGTGGTATCGCGAGACCCTCGTCGAGACGCAGCCGCTTATCAAGACGTACGGCATGGTGCACGACCCAATCGAGGAGCAGCCCGCCGCGAGGGTGGAGTACTACCAGCCCACCCCACTCACCGAGGACGACCGAGCCCTCTACGCGGATACCGCCCCCGATATGGTGTCGGCGTTCGACGAGGTGCGGGTGCACAAGGTGAAGACACTCCCGGAGCTAGTGGAGGGGTACAAGCCCCTTCCCCTCTTCAATGAGATCTCCAAGGACGGGACGTTGGAGTCTGGGGCGGAGGGAGAAGGAGGCGGAGGCCGCGCCACTGTTAGGCAAGGACGGAAAACCGCTGAAAAAGTCCGAGCGACTACGCCGGGAGCGGTTGGAGAAGGTGCGAAAGGCCAAGGTGAAGTACGACCACGACATCATGCTGCCGTCCCTTCCCTGGGAGAGCGACTCCATCGTCGACCCCTACCGAGGGGTTGAAAAGGCGGAGCTGGCCATCCCTTTTGAGAAGGAGGACTTGGAAAAAACGTGGCGGGTGTACCGGGAGCAGTTTCAGCAAAATTTAACCGAGTTTGGCAACCTGTCGCAGGTGACGAGCGAGGATAGATGCGAGCAGCTGTTGTTTGACGCCATGGCAAAGTTCCGCCAGGGCCAAGTCGCAGATCACCCCGAGGTCGATGAGCTGCATGAAGAAGTGTTCAAAATTATTTTTGAGGCCCACACAAAGCACTTTTTGGCCGATTTCTACAAATGTCGAGGAAACCGAATGACGGAGTCGAATACCATCAAGGCGGAGGCGGACGAGATGCTGCGAAAGGCGTCGGCTAAGAGCAAATTATTAGGACAAGATTTTATGAACTTTGTGCAAGAAATGACCTCCTTGGAGCTGGACACCATTCGGAAGAATCCCATTCAACGGTACTGTGTGATGGTGCGAGACAAAAAGTACGAACCACTGACGAAGCAGTTTACAAAGTGGATGAGTAGCGAACTAGGACCGTTTACCAAGGCGGAATATAAGAGTCCCGAGCAGGTGGAGACGCACCGAGAGTTTCTTGTGCGCCACCTCAATGACGCTAGGGCGAGGTGTCCGGCTAGAATCGAAGGGGTTCCCGACGGCAGCCGAGACGCGGTGGTCGAGGCCTTCTACCAATGGTGCCGAGGGGCGCTCTGCTTCTTTTCCGGCAAAAAGTACATGAGCATGTACGTGGAGCACGCCGACACCCGATTCAGAGGCAAGGCGGAGGAGGCGTTCGAGGACTCCTGGGAGTGGTTCAGCAACTACGCCAAGGCGTCCAATGACTTGGTACAGATTCCCATCCCAGACTCGGACCCCTTCTACGAGTACGACGAGAAAGAGTTCCTCGACGGCGAGAATGCCGTCTACGCCGAGATACGCGGTCTATTGGACAAGGCGGAGGGCATCTGGCACACGGGCAGCTCCAAGCGGTGGTACCCGCTCGTGGATGAGACGGAGTACATGTGGTTCAACGAGCGCCGTGGGAGAATCTCCATCGCACTCGACATTTCCGACCGCTGCCTCGAGCACCTCAACAAGAAGACTCACCCCTCTATTCACCCATTCCCCGAGCGGGCCCGTCCCTTCCTGGAGGGCGCCCCGCTTACCCAGGAGACGGCGGAGCACCTGTGGCTGCGACACATGGGGGACATTTACCACGAGCACTCGGAGATGATGTTCCGCTTGGGGCGGTACCAGACAGGGGCGGACTACCGAGATAAGTGCCTCAAGCTGTACCACCTGGCGATTCGCACGGCGCGGGAGCGGCTGCCGCTTTCGTGGCGGGCACCCCTGCTGACAGAGGCCAAGTATATGATGCGGGTCTACCAGGCCGGCGGGGACTGTGCCGCCCACCTGCAGGAGATGGAGACGGTCGTGGAGAAGCTGTTCCTCGCCAAGGAGCCGCGCCACTGGGTGGAGCCCTTCTCAGATCTCCCCCAGCGGGTCGCCCTGGTGCACGCCAACGTCCCCGCCTACGGGGAGCGCATCACGATGGAGGTCCGCAAACAGTTGGACTGGCAGCCGTCTAGCGAGCTGCTCGCGCGGAATATGGAACAACGCTCGCGGGGTGGGGGCACGCTACCGGAGCTGGAAAAGTATTTCGAGACGGTCAACACCGTCGCCGACGAGGTCTTCCGGAAGAAGATCCTCAAGTGGAGGGCGAAGGAGGTGGAAGGGTCGGACCCGTACCTCTTCTGGACCCACCTGTACTTCAGCTTCCGGGTGTACCCGAAGAATAGGGAGGAGGTGCAACAGATGTGGGACATGTACGAGCCCACGTATGAGTACATCTACACCCAGTGTGCGCTCGCCTGCCGGGTGCGGGGTCAACGACTGATTAGTGATTGCCTCCGTCGCATGTGCCAAATCCTTCTCCCCGGCGACGCGGCGCAGAAGAAGCTTCTCCACCAGGAGCTCACCAAGGTGCGGGAGATGATGTCACACATGGTGGACCGTGTGGAGCTAGACCGCACCATCAACGCCCTTGATGCCCATCGCAGCAACCCGTCTCAACCGCCCTATATTTATGGTACCTCCCTGCTCGTCCAGGAAGCCACCATGATGAACCGCATTCATCAGAATCCCCTCCTGCGCAACCGGTTAGGCTTGTCGGACTACGAGGAGATACGCCGACGGACCGATGCGGCACGCGAGGCGAACCTCTCCTCCACCCCGCAGGACGCGGCACGACAGCAAAGTAAGAACGGTAACGCCCTCGAGGAGGAGCCGCTGACCGCTAGGGAGGATCCATCCACCAAGGATATGTTTAATGCATAAAAGGATACACACACACACACCGCCTACAAGTGAAGTCATATCGGGTCCATCCCTTCGTTTTTATTATTTATAATGATATATTACTGTTTCTTAATAATTACAGCACACTTATTATTTTCCACTATTATTGTTTTCTTGTGAGGTTTGGTGGTGGTCGACCCACTTTTGTGTTTTTATTTTTTTTATTTTTTTTTGGACGTTGCTATCGCTGCTTCTCTCTTTTTTTTTTTTTCCTCCAATAAGAATAATCAGAGAGAGAGAAAGATTTCGCGGTACCCCCATTTTTGTTTTTTTTAGCATGTCCTTAATCTCCGCTGTGGACGATGAGAGCTTTTTAGCAGAACTTTCTCAGAAGGTGGATGAACAGAACTTAACGAGTAGAAAACTCACCACCGCCATGGTGGCGGAGTATCTCAGCCGACGAGAGAAGGAAATTGAAAGTCGTGTTCGCCTCGAGTGCGCCGCCGAGCTCACAAAAGAGCGCGAGCTGCTCGTCCAGGAGCAACAAAAGAATACAGACCTGCGCTTGTCCAACGAGAAGTTGACCATTGCACTACACCGTCTCGCCGAGGCGCTCGGTCGGGCCAACAAGTGCTACATGGCGCTGCGCTGCTGGAAGGACTGGGAGGCGTTCACCCGGTGCGAGAAGATTGCCTCCCTGCAGGACACATTAGAACAAGAGTACGTTGATCGGCAGCGGGCGGCGGCGGTGGTGGCCCGGTGGAGAGAGGTAGCGGCGGCCGCGCGGGAGAGGAAGCGGGCAGAGAACAGTGCCCGTGAGGCGTTGCTGCGGGAGGAGGAACTGAAGGGCGAGATCGAGGCCCTGAAGGAGGCGTTACGGAAGGAAAGTGAGGCACGCAGGACGGTGGAGGATAAATCCAAGGCGGATTTGGTGAAGAGCGTTGCCGCGCTGAACCGGGAGGCCATCCTGTCGCTGAAAGGAGAGGACGGGGAGGAAGACGCGGCAGCCATTGAAGAGATCCTGAGCAGCCACTCCCCCGTCTCCCGCAAGAGTAGCACCATGCTGGAGCAGTCACAGGGGGCGAGCGGCAGGCTGGATAGTCGTGGCTCCCTACGGGGCAGTCGGGCCGTGGAGGGCGCCTCGTCCCCTCCGTTTTGTCCAGTGCATGGGGTGGATGAAGAGGGAAACTTTTATCACAAGTGCTACAACCCCAACGCATGCGCCTACGGACCCAGCAGCACACGCCAGAGAGAGTTTGAACCATTTGTCGTCGAGGCGCAGCATGCTTCCCGTACGGTGAGTGCTGGGGTTCCGTCTTACCGTGCGTCCAGGCCACCTCCTGCCACGACAGGGAAAAGCAGCACCCCCCTTCATAAACACGGCTGGAAGTAAATCTAGCAATGCATGCGAATAGAGGAATTAAACTTGGTTTTGTTTGCTATCCGTAAACAGAAAAAGTGTCCACCCGCCTCTATTACCGCATTCTCTCCTGCCGAGCGCTTCCCAGAAGAAAATAAAGAGAATCTAACTCATCGTTTTTTTTTCCCGCACCCTTTTCCCCTCCCCAGACATCCATAGAGTACGCACACAAGTTTTGTGGCAATGTAACACGATTGTAATAAAAAAAAAAAAAATCTAAACGTTTGTTATTACTGTTCACTGTAATATATATATAAAATATTTTATGAAACGACTCTTATTATGTGATGTTTTGGTTCAATCCACTTTACTCTATCCTTGCTCCATCAATAATTTTATCCTCCTTTTTTTTTTTTAAATGGAAGCGTTCGCGCGTAGAGTTATTCATGACCACCAAACTAAACACCAAGGCGCTCTTGCAAGTGTTGGATGCACTCCGCGTGCAGCGTGCCTACACCCTCACCTCCCTTCCCTTCTCTCAGGAAGGCTTCCAAACCGATGTGCAGTCCGCCGGGGTGTGCGCCGCGGTATCCGAAGGAGAGCTGGAGCTGGTAGACTTTACCAGCGACGTTGTGAAGTCGGCGCTAGAAACTGTGCGAGAGGAATTCCGACAAAAAGTAGCACACCAAACCTCACCGCGTGGGGCGGATCGGGTGGCCATACAAAACAGACAGCTGCGGGAGAGCTTGGGGCCTGCCCTGGAGGGACGACGACTGCTGCTGGTCAACCTCTCCGGCCCACGACGGCCCATCACCGCCAGCTTCAACCGCACCGACATGCGTTCTAGTAGTTTGGACTATGCCTACGTGGCGTACGACACCTTCAACGCCACCCACCTGCAAGGGACCTCCGCGGTAGGGACGGAGTTCTACCAATGCACCTTCATTGGGTGTAGTGCGAGGGACATGATCGTATCGCGGGCCAAGTTTGCCTATTGCGTGTTTATCCGCTGCGACGTGAGGGGATGGCACGTGGAGGGGACCTTCTTCCACGACTGCTCCTTTACCCACTGCGATCTTTCCGGGTGGGTGTATGACAGTCAGACGACTCTGATTAAACCGATCGTACTGGAGAAGTGTAGACGGACGAATTGGGAACCGAAAAAAGGGGTCAGTGCTAAAATGTGCTCCGTGAATCAGTTTCCTTTTTCACCTTCTGTCGGCCCTCGACAGACGGAGCCGTCGGTGTGATCGTCATGACGCGTAGAGGGTTCGCTTTCCTTCCCCCTTGTGGACCGCTTCCTATAGTATACCTATAAAACACAGATACGCTGCTTTTTTTTTTTTTTTGGCGATGGAAACAAGAGATATTTCTTGCTGTATTGTTTAGATGATTTCCCCTTCACAATAATAGTGTTTGACCAGTACCAGTATTATTTCTCTCCCTGCTCTACTCTCTTCACTTCCTCCTCCACAAAAAGACGCGATGCAGACCACGCACGCGTCGTACTGCGATTACTACGGTACCGTCGTCAAGTTCCCGTCACAGCTTTCCTTGGACGGAACCAAGTGTTTCAGTTTATTCGAGGAGGCAAACCAATGCAAGCCTGACGCCAACGGTGGTACCGCGCCCACCTTCCCCCGCCGCATGAAACAAAAAGAATTGCCCCCTCCCCTCCCGCACACCGCGCGTGTGGTGGTGATCAGCGACACGCACACCCGCCACCGTGAGATGACTGTCCCAGCTGGCGACATCCTCCTGCACTGCGGGGACGTGCAAGATGGATTTGCTATTTTGAATCGTGAAAAAAACTTGAAAGATTTCTTTCGGTGGTTCTCAGACGTGGATCTTCACCCGCATGCCATCAAGGTGGTCATTGCTGGTAATCACGATAGCATGCTACGCAACAAGTCGGTGGAGGCGATACGAAAGCTCGCCGCGCCCGCCCTTTACCTGCAGGAGGAGAGTTGTGTCATCCAGCCAATTGGGTTGCGACTCTACGGCACCCCACGGTCCGTCTCCAACTCGCGTCTGAGCCCCAACACCGCCTTTCAGTCCAGTAGTTCCTGGGCACCGTTTGCCATCGACCCCACCGAGACAAGTGTGGAGGCGAGCACAGAGGAGACGGCGATGAACGGAGAGGTCCTCTGGCACGTGGAGCTGGAGGGACGTGTCCCGAGGGGGCCGGTGGATATACTGCTCACCCATCAGAGCTTGGAAAGTGTCGCCCGATGCCCGTATGCTAAACAGCGAATCGTCGGGTACGTGCAGGACGTGGCGCCCCAGTCGTTACACGTGTGCGGCCACCTCCATGGGGCCAGGGGGTTCCATCGGGTGCCGCTCCCCCAGAAAAAGAAAAAACAGGAAGCCACGGAGGAACCCACACGACCGTTCATTCCCTCCATCAATGCCGCTATGCTACTCCGGGAGGGTCTCAAGGAGGTGGTTCAAGCACCCGCTGTGGTGGATATCGAACTGTAACGATTGACGGCAGTGAGGTGGGGGGTTCGGCTACATGAAATAAAAAAGTAAAAAAAAGAAAAACACCCACTAGGCAGACAAGTATTTGTGCATGTTGCCTTTCCTTTTGCTCTCCTCATTCTCCCCCCAACTCTTTTCTTTATTTGCCATTTTAAGTGTTTTTTCACCGATACACATGTCGGCGCTGTTGGATATTGCGGATTACTTTGGCATCCGCCGCGCCCCGCTCGCCTTTGCCGCCGTCTCCACAGCCGCTCGGGTGGCCTCGGAGGAGCACAACCGCACGGGACTGGGTGGATCCTCCTGGACGACCGCGGAGGAGTGCCCGGTGAACCACTTCCGCGTTAGCATTGGTTGGCAAGAGTTCCTGGACGGCCGTGTGCGGCGGGTGGACCTCTCCGCAAAGGAGTGGGAGAACACGGGTGACTCTCCATGGGAGAAAGTGCTTCCCTCCGTGTGGTGGTGGGAGAAGAGCGCGGCGTTGGGGCCCTTGCTTCTGCTGGGGTCCGTGGGCCAGTGGGAGTGGCCATTGGAGCAGCTGGCGCCCGTCCTCCCTCATGTGGTGGCGGTGGTGTGCAACATGAAACGACTGCCAACGAATTTTTTCGCCGCCGAGTGGAGGTCGTTGCGGGTCTTTTGCACGCAGCTAGGATCCCCGGTGAGGGAGGTATCCCCCGGCAAGGGGCTGGAGTTGCTGGAGTGTGTCTCACTCCTGTGGAGTAGGAAGAAGGCAGATCTGTCGTTTTTGAGGCACTGCCCCAATTTACGTGATCTAGAGGTGGAGCACGTGGACGACGCCTCCGTGCTGACCGACATTGGTAAGACGTTGCGGCGCCTCCGGTGCTACGGGGTGTCCCCTGCCGCGGTGCATACCTGGCTGCCCTCCTGCACCGGACTGAGGCGGTTGGGACTGTCGTGGACGGTAGAGGCGGCGGTACTGGCGGACTGTCTCCGCCCACTGAAAGAATTGGAAGACGTGGATTGCTCTTGCGTCACCCTCACGAACGTCGACGAGGCTTCCGCGAGACTGTTGGGCGAGGCACTGTCGTCCCTACCGTTAACGGTATTTCAGCCCGGCCGCACCTTCGGGGACTGTCTTCCCTATCTGCACTCCCCCACCGCGCGGGAGATCAACTTTTACGAAGTGAAGCTGACAGACCTTCACGTGGTCGAACACTTCCCCGCGGCGGAAGACCTTTCCTTGTGCCTACCCGACACCACCGCCGATCTGCTGCCGCTCCTCTCGCTGGTGCACCTGAAAAAGCTGTTGCTGCTGGAGGGTGCGATGAGGGATGTCAGCTGCCTGGCGGCATGCCAAGGGTTGGTCAGTCTGCACCTTGGCTACATGTCTGATGTGGCGGAGGAGAGTCTTCACTTCATTGCGGACTTGCCACTTTTGAAGCGGCTGGTGCTGGAGATTGACTTGAGCAGTCTGTCGTTTTTGGAGTCCTGCCCCTCGCTGGAGTCGGTTGGGCTGACGTCGGGTCTGGACTCGATTGCCCCTCTGGCACGCATCCCTACCCTCCGCAAGGTAAGTTTGATAGGCGGCACGTGTGATTTGGAAGGAATTCAAGGGGCGCCGTGGACGTCGCTGCGCATGCTCTTCTGCACCCCGCCGGATCTCTCCCCCATCGCCACCCTTCCTCAGTTGAAGGAGCTGTCCTTGACCCAAGTGGAGGCGACGACGTTCGATTGGCTTAGAGGTTGCACACGGCTAGAAAAGTTTACGTTTGGCGGGGAGACCACTTACTTTGACCCCAGCATCCTGGATGAGTTACCCTGCTTGACGGAAAGGTACTGTTAGGAGCACTTTGCACCGCTCCATTCTCATTTTTTATCAATCTTCTCTCATTTTTGTTTCTGACCAAAACAAAACATTGCTTTCGTTTATACCAGGAAAGGTCTGCCCTTTTTTCATTTTTATTATTTTTTGCCACTTGACGCTTTTAAGCATCGTGATGGATTTTGTGGGCTTCATGCGTGGATTATTCTCCTTTTTGACCTTCCTTTTTTTTTTTTTGTAGTCAAAAAGTAGTATTTTCACAAGCATTTATTATTCAAAAAAAAAGTATTTTTGTTCACTAATCTCGAGAACATTCATACTTTTTTTTTTGTTTTTTTTTCCCTTTTCTAATACCAATTTAATTGTCCATTTATCTATTTAATTTAAATTGTGTCTAACCAATGTTTCGCGCCAGATTGTTTCCCACCCTAGTGTCGGTCAGCTCCTTCCGTGCGCTCACCATCACCCCCATCCCCATGCCCGCCCTCTCCCCCACCATGGAGAAGGGTAAGATCACGGAGTGGAGCCGCAAACCCGGGGATGAGATCAAGACGGGGGATACCTTCTGCAAGGTGGAGACCGATAAGGCCGTGGTGTCCTACGACAATGCCACCGAGGAGGGATTCTTCGCTCGCGTTATAGTGGATGTCGGGGAGGAGGTCGAGGTGGGCACGACGGTGTGCCTCTTGGTCGATGAGGCCGACGGCGTCAACTCCGATGAGGTGAAGAACTGGAAGCCGGATGCGGATGAGTCGCCAGCGGAGGAGCCCGCCGCGGCCCCCACCCCTGCCCCTGCTGCCCCAAGGCGGCCCCACCCCGCCCCGCCGCTCCTGCGACGGGAGACCGTGTCTTCGCTTCCCCTATGCCAAGAAGATTGCCAAGGAGAAGGGCGTGTCGCTCAGCGGTATCAAGGGTACCGGCGGCGGTGTAGGCAGAATCACTTCCAAGGATGTAGAGGCGGCGGTTGCGTCCGGTGGTGCTAGTGCGGCTGCTCCCCAGGCCTCTGCTGCTGCCCCTGCTGCCCCCAAGGCTGCTGCTGCTGCTGCTAGTCCGGCCGCCGCCAAGAAGGCACCCGCGAAGCCCGCTGCAACCAAGGCCTCTCCTCCCGCCAACAACAACTACGTCGATATTCCCACCTCCAACATGCGTGCGGTTATTGCGAAGCGTCTGCACCAGTCCAAGAATGTGGATGTGCCCCACTACTACCTCTTTGACGATTGCTCCGCGGACAACATGCTAGCGCTGATCAAGCAGCTCAACGCGAAGGGTGGTGGTGACTTCAAGATCACGGTGAACGATTACATCATCAAGGCGGTCGCGCGGGCCAACACCCTCGTCCCTGAGGTGAACTCCTCCTGGCAGGACGGCTTCATCCGCCAGTACAACACGGTGGATGTGTCGGTGGCGGTGGCCACTCCCACTGGTCTCATCACCCCCATCATCCGCAACGCCCAGGCGAAGGGTTTGGTCGAGATCTCCAAGGAGATGAAGGCGCTGGCCAAGAAGGCGCGCGAGGGAACCCTGCAACCCGATGAGTTCCAGGGCGGTACCTGCTCCGTCTCCAACCTCGGTGCGACGGGTATCCCAGGCTTCACGGCTATCATCAATCCCCCACAGGCCATGATCCTCGCGATCGGGAGCAGCAAGCCGCAGCAGAAGATCGTGAAGAATGCCGAGACAGGGGAGTTCGAGGTGACTGGTCTGGTGGAACAGCGTCTCAACTTCACGGCCTCCTTCGACCACCGTGTGGTGGACGGCGCGCTAGGGGCCAAGTGGTTCCAGGGATTCCACGACGCGATAGAGAACCCACTTTCTCTCTTGTTGTAAAAAAAAAAAAAAAGCAAAAGGGAAAAAAAAGAAAAGAGAGGAATGTATCATTTTCTTTTCCCCTGATCTACCGTTTATTATTATATTATTATCTTCCCATGTATAGGGATGCAATCACAACATACACATTTTGTTTTGCTTTTGAACCGCATTCCCACCGAAGCTATACATGAAGGATAAAATGAAAAAAATAAAAAGGAGACAAGTACTCCCATAATATATCAAATAATTGAAAAGGTAAAAAAAAAAAAAAAATATGGTCAAACACTCTATATACCGTAAATAAGTAAAGAATATATTATATAGGAGATTTTTTTTTTTTTTTTTGTCAAAAGGTTTGTAACGCTGAATATATCGTAATTTTTAAAAACAAAAAACAAAAAAACAAAATAATAACAGTATATATATATTAATTCTTTTTTAAAGGCATGCCTGAAAAAAAAAAAAAAAACTTATGGTCACGTGAAGCAATTCGTACACTTTTTAAATATTTTACATCCATCATTTCTCTTTTGTTTTTTTTCTTATCAGCTGTTGTGTAATATCATAAGGCAACCTACTTCCAATCTTTGTTCTCTAACTTCATTTTTTGTTCCAAACAGCGAAAAAAAAAAAAAAAAAAAGAGAGGCGAGGAGAATAAAATAACGAAATCAATAGTTATCGATAACGCAACAAAAACAAGCAAACAAAACAGCAAAAAAAAAATGACGTCAAAAGGAAAACAGCTGTCTGTCATTATCGCTGGTGCGACCGGTAGCACCGGAAGCGAATTAGTCTCCCGACTGGTGTCCCACCCCGACGTGTCGCGTGTGGTCGCCCTCACCCGTCACCCCATCCCCATAAAGCGATGGGGGTCCGTGTTCCCGCATCTCAACACCGCCGACGCCCTACAGTCGCTCTCCGTCGTGCCAGTCGATTGGGAGAAGATTGTGGCCGACACGGTGAACATCCCCACCTCCTACGTGACCAACGGGACGTGGCAGCTGGAGGAGGTGCGGGAGGGACGGCGGCACTACCTGCGGCGGGCCAGGGCGGAGGTGAGCCTCATTGCACCTGGCATCCCTTCCGGGTATGTCAAGTACCGCCCGCAGAACGCACGAGACTTGCTGTCCAACAGCGACGCCGAGGCCGACGCGCCAGACGAAAGTACGACGGCGGGGGAGGGACGCACCAACGAGATTGACGAGTTCTCCGTCTCCTCACAAAAGTTGTTTGACAGTCAAGAGTTTTTACGTAACATGCTGGAGAGCAGCTTTTATTCCTCCATCTTTACCGGACACCACGTGGCCATCAACGCCATTGGGACGTCACACATGTTGTCAACGGCGCAGGTGACGCTCGTCGATTACGAAATTTCGCTCGCCTTCGCGAAGTTGATGCGTCTCTTTAACTGCATGGCCCACGCGGAAACCTCCGAAGATGAGGAACGCATTCTGGTGGAGAGTACCTCGAAGGAGCTGAACAGCACCTTGTGGGGGGAGATCTACACCGCCTGCTACGGTAAGCGGAGTAGCGAGGCGTACGATGTGAGCCAGGAGGGGATCACCAGTGACCGCTATGGCGGGACGGTGGCTACCCCACCGGCAGATCAACGAGGTATCCTCAGTCGTGGGTCGCAGGCGACGCTGCTCAACTTCACCCAAGTGAGCGTTCGCTCCGCCAGCCCCAAGAGTATGGTCCCCTACCTCCGCACCCACGGCAGACGCGACCGAGACTTGCTGTGCATGTTCAACCGACTGCCACACGACAGTGCGAGGGGGGAGGAGGACAGCACCGAGCGGCACGCCTCCTTCACGGAGGAGAGCATCCTCATCGGCTCTAGCAGACCCTCGCCGGTGAAGAAGGGACGACTGGCGACCCTGCGGGACTACCTCGCTCTTCTGTGGAGTGGGCGAGTGACGGCGGCGGACACGGAGGAGGAGGAGACCGCCTCGCTCACCGAGGAGGAGGCGAACCGGCGGGCGCTGGAGGCGGTGGCACGGCAGCGGGCGGAGCTGCTCCTGCGAAGGGATGTGGTGAAGGTATTTGAAAACGCAGATGTCACCATATGGCAGCCAGGCGTCCTGGAGCGACCGAACCCACGGCTGACGGAACGCTTTTTTAGTCTCTTTAGTCGCCCCGTGCACGTGGGGGCGTTAGCGGAGTGCATCACCGACGACATTATCGAAACAATTGCCGAAAAGCCGAGGGAGATTGTCTTGTCGACCCCAAAAGGAACGGTAAAGGTGATAAAAGGGTTTAGTGTGTCCAGACGGGTTCAAATGAAGTTATTGGAGGATGGTCTGAATGTGAAGGACTCCCAGCCAAAGGCATCCTTCTGGCGTCGCCGGCAGTACTTCTAGCGGGAGTCACCCCTTCTTGTCCTTTTTTTTTTTTGTGAAGGGTTCGCACTTTTTTTTTTTTTGTTTCACTGTTTGTGTGACAGGACGACTTTTTTGTCCTTGTTTTATCGGATGAAGTCTCCCTCTCTTTCCTTTTCAAAAAAAGAGAATAATTAATCAATATATTAGAAAAGGGAGCCCATACTTCGCCCCGCTACTCCATTTTTTTTTTTTTACTGTAGACATGTCCGATAAGGAGACGGGCGCATCAAAGCGGCCCCGTGATCACGACCAGTACGAGCGGGAGCACGTGCACGAGGTGTACGAGGCCATTGCCGACCACTTCTCCAGCACCCGCTACAAGCCGTGGCCGCGGGTGGTCGACTTCCTTTCTCGTCTCCCCCCACACGCCGTCGTGGTGGATGTCGGCTGTGGGAACGGCAAGTACTTTGCGGCCGCCAGCCATTCCGGTCGGTGGGTGATGGGCTTCGACTACAGTCACGCCCTCCTGCAGCGGACGCAGCGGGACTGGGTGGACCCCAACGTGGGAGAGGCCGTCCCACCCACAGAGGCACTTCCCGTCACGGACGTCCTCTGCGCCGATGGGCGTCGCTGCCCGCTGCGAGATGGGATGGCAGATGCGGCGATTAGCATAGCGGTGATTCATCATTATAGCACACCCGAACGACGGAAAGAGGCGATCCAGGAGCTGCTGCGGGTCGTCAAGCCAGACGGGGGCCTCGCTCTTATTTACGTCTGGGCCGTGGAGGAAGAGGAACAGACCAACCGTGATGGCGGTAAAAGGAAAAAATCCAAGAAGCGCGCCATGGACAAGGACACCGGGGACGCTTTGGTACGGTGGGAGGTACACGAAAAGTTTGACCAAGAGAAGAAAGTGTACCAGCGTTATTATCACTTTTTCAAAAAAGGCGAACTGGAAGCGTTGGCCTTGGAGGCGGCACGGGAAATGAAGAGTGCCTGCACGGTAAAGGAGAGTTACTTTGATAGGGAGAACTGGTGTATTCTTTTGGAGCGTCATTAGGGAATGGGAAATGGAGAATGCTTGGCTCTGCTTTTTGTTAGTTTGCGTTTTTTTTTTTTATTTGTCGTTCTGAAACTGATCTTCTCCGAAAAAAAAAAAAAAATCTGCTGAATTGCGACACTTATTTTTCTTCACCTTTTCCAGAAAAAGGAACTCCTTTTTTTATTATTGTAGAATCCTTCTTCATGACAACCTTCCATCTAGACCCCCAGTGGGTTCAGAAGGTTTCCGAGTCGATTGTCAAGCGACAAGGCGTGCAGTACAAGGACAGCCTCGTCCTCGCGGAGGAACAGCCGGCGCTGACGGTTGTGCCAAAGAAAAATAACGACACCTTCTCCCCCGCCGCCCTGCACATTCCATCCCTGGTAGAGTACTGCTTCACAGAACTGGAAAACAGCGTGCAGGCCACCCTTAGCCGCTCCCCCCCACTCCTTCAGGTGGGCTCCGTCTCTAGTGGCGAAGGGGTCCAGCGGAACCGTCAGGAGGTGAGTTGGTTAGTACAGACGGCGGCGAGGATAGCCATCACCGGGGCGGTGGTGCACTACATGCGAGGGAGGAATGACTACATTGTCCGGCGGTGTGTGGAGGTGCGGGAGAGGGAGGACCACACGGTGAAGAAGCGCAGGACGGACGGCGCGGAGGAGGAGGAGGACGAGGAGCCGGGCTCCCCCCAGCTGTACAGCCCCACCGCGGACTCTCCTCAGAATGCGCTAGTGTATACCAATCTGTCGCGAATGATGCTGAAAGGACTGTTGCACGCCTTTCAATCTTTTCAGGAGGTGCACGGCATGGAGCGGTCCCACTACCCTGCGAGGGAGGGTAGCCGGACGGCGGGGACGGTGGGGTGGGATACGATTGTGTTACTGCACTTTGTGCACCACATACCGCATGTGGCACGACTAGCGGCGGAGGAGGCGGTGGCGATAGAGAAACACCCGGACCTCACCAGTGATGTGAGGGCGGCGGTGGACGCGGAGGGGGATGGCGGGCTGTTCACCGGTGATGTCGTGCGACACTGGCGCCGACTGCTCATTGCCGTCCAGTCCGCCGACCCCACCGAGGCCCCGGAGTACTCCCGTCGGCGGGGGGCACTTTCCATTGTGAATGGGCTGCTGCGTGTGCTCTTTTTGCACCAAAACACGCATCAGTGCGTCATGCTGCTGCAGGCCGTGGAACACACCGAGGAGACGGCGCGCACCACCGGTGACACCAGCAAGTCCATCTTGATCCCGTCGAAACACATTACATCGGAGATGGTCAGCTATTACTATTTCAAGGGAAGAATATTAATATACCAGCGCCGCTACGAGGAGGCCTTGACGGCCCTCATCACCTCCTTTGAGGCCCTCCCTCCCCTCTCCTACCAGGCGAGCGCCGCTGGTCCCTCCAAGACACCCGCCCAGGCCATTGGACGAGAGGCACAGCGGAACAATAAGAAGCGGGTCACCTTCTTCCTCTGCGTGGCGGGACTCCTTGCCGGGCGGCGGTGCCCACCACAGGTGGAGGCGCAGGGGGATGACACGATGCAGTGCCTCTTCCAGCCGCTCTACGAGGCCATCGGCCGGGGGGACCCTGTGCGATACACACAGGCGCTCGAGCAGCACGGCTACGTCTGGCGCCGCCGCGGGGTCTATGTCCTTCTCCTACAGCAGGGTCTGCTGCACTGCTACCTCTCCCTGGTGAAGCGGGTGCACCTCGCGCTGGGCACCTTGGGGGTCGACAACAGTCGCCTCACCATTCCTCAGTTAATCGCCGCCTACCGCGAAATACGAGGCGAGGGAGACCGCATGGCGGTGGAGGAGGAGGAGCGGTCGGAGATGACGGAGGATCGCATGGTACTGTGGGTGACGAAGCTGATTTCGATTGGCTACGTTAAAGGTTATGTTTCACTGGAACACATGACGGTGGTGGTGTCCAAGAAAGAACCGTTTTGCCAATAGGTGCGCGCCTATTCGGTTGGCGATAGTGAATAATTGTAATGAGAAAAAGTCTAAAATGTTTCTTTTTTTTGCTGCGCTATTCTCATTTAACTTCTATCGGCAATCACTTGTCTGTTCCTGTAATTCTTTTTTCTTTCTTCCCTCTTTTTTTTATTTATTTTTCTTGTTCTGCACCTATGATAGTAACGTTCATCAGCTGATCGACATTTCTTTCCCTGATGAGATACAAATCGACCAATAATCCGAAAATAACACGAGTGAAAAACAATTTTTGCAATTCCAAATGATCTGATTGTTCTGCTTATTATTACTATTATTACTATAACTATTACCATTATTGCTGCTGCCATGATCCAATGATGTGCAAAATCGACTTTTTCTATTGAAGAAATCTTAATCTACCACTTTGCCTTTCTGTCTACTTCTTTTTACAAGAGGGAAACGGAACAGGTCGGAGTGTGTCGTGTTGAAGATAGCGATACGCTCAGTATTCTTGCCTGATGAGCGTTCTATTTTTCTGCTTCGCTGCTTTTCCCACTACTGTCTTTCGCCGTGGAAAAAGTGAAGATTGTAGTTTTCTTGGGTGAAACTATTCCTATGATGTGCTTCTATTTCTGTTATGAGCACCTGCAAGAAGTGTGGCACACCCTATGTTCTGTTCTCTCTCTCTCATCCTTTTTATTTTTGCCGAAAAGCTATATTTTCTTTATTCTCTTCAGGTTCGTCTTCACATGTCTGACACGGTCTCAGCTGCTACCGCGCTACAGGAGGAAAACAGAAAGTTGCAAGAAAGGGTCAATGAACTCATGGATGAAAAGATGGCTTGGGTGGAGGAAAAAAAGACCCTTCAGGATGAAAACAGAGAGTTGCGTGAAAAGTACGACGAACTGAAAACAGAGTACGATGAACTGGTGGCGGAGCACCGCGACTATACAGAGGAAATGGTCGACGTCAATACACGTCTGAAAGCGGAACTGGGGGAAGCGCGGAGTGACCTCACTGCGCTACGCGAGACGTTGGCGGAGGAGGAAGAATTGATCAGAGAGATGTGTGTGACAAAAGAGATGGATGACTTGAGGCTATGTTTGACGGAAAAGTGCTATGCCCGTATGACTGGACAGTTTGACCTGTTCAAGATGTTTAAATATTGCAAGGAAAATTGCATTTCTGCTCATGTGATCAAGGAAACACTGAATTCAGACCACCGGGAGACGCTGACGCTACCTAAAAAACTGAAATCCTCCGTAGGAGACGCCAATGTGAAAGAATTCTTTGAGACTATCGTTGCCGCACTCCCAAAGTTGAAGAGCATTACTGGCTACCCTGAGGGAGTGGTATATTGCTACGTGATCTACAGGAAGGGTAGCGTCGCTCTCTCGGTGCTGAAGGCTTATTGCTCTAATATCAAGGCGGCCGGATATAAACTTACTCAAGACGAAGTTAACACATTACAGTCCGCTGGACTGTCCGTGTCGGAGTATCTCTCCACGGTGATACCGCTCCTGCCGGAGGTGATGTCCGTATCCGTATACGAGAGTAATATTACCACCCTTGACTGGTGTGCAGCACTGCCGGACAGAATAACCAGAATAGACATCAGTGACTGTCCCAACATACAAGACTGCACACCGCTGTTGAAGATGAAAGGACTAAAGTGCTTGTACTGCCCCGCTGTGCTTTGTCTGCCCATCGTTAAGCGGGACGCTCAACGGGTCCTACAGGAGTTAAGCGATAAAGGTGTGAAATGTGAATACGGATCGTCGGTGTTATGGTACTAGACTATCCGCCCAGCTCATACCCTTTTACTACCTTCGTCACCCCCACGACCCCACACTCTAGGAGAGAGAGAGTGGGTGCAGATTAACGGATGTGCTCGCACACCGGTTTTTCTCATTATTTACTACGTTTGTAGTCCACTATTGTTTTTTTTTTTTTTTACTATTTACTATTTATTGATTTTTATTTTATTTATTTTCGTGAAAAGTGTGAATGTTTATTTGAGGCTAGTACAAGAGAAAGTGTGATGTCGGTCCTGTCTTACAGTGCTCTTGTCACCTTGCATAACATCATTTTCCCCCTTCTTTTTCTCTCATACACCCGTAAGCACTTATTTTCTTTTCCTTTTTTCTCCCCCGGCACGTCCATGACGATAAACCACTTACGACGGTCTTATGACCTTACTACCCCGAAAATGGATAGACGATACAGTGTTTTACAACAAAAGGGGCCCGCCGACTTCAATTTCCAGCAGGCGGTGTCCCGTGTCCGATAGACGTGCCTCTGCTTCATCGCTCTCTGGTAGGAATGACGAAACTGTCTATATCCGTGTTTCAGCTGAACTATTCATGTTGATAATACTTTCATGATCTGTTTGACTACTGACCTGTGTTTTATTGCTGCTTCTGCTGTTTTCTACACTGAGTGAATTTGAGGATGGTGCTACTTCTGCGGTGTTCGTTGGAATGTTCTACAGTATGTAGGACAGACACCATATTCTATTCTCTCGCTCCTTCTACTGCTCGAAGACAGTTGTATTTGTTTTATTCCATTAAACTCCAGTTTCACCTTGCTCGACCTCATGTCCGACACGGTTCCAGCTGCCATCTTCGCCGAATGGATGGAGAGACAAGCAGAGAATAATCGATTGCAAGAAAGGGTCAATGCCCTGATGAACGAGAAAGTGGGTTGGCTAAATGAAAAGATGGCTTTAGTGGAGGAGAGGATCAATCTGAAAAGTACGTGTGATAACTATAAAAAAGAGCTCGATGCGGTTTCGGAAGAGATGGAGGCCCTTCGCGTGGAAAGGAACGAGTTTCGCGAAAAGTACCATACTCTGAATAAAGAGCATGATGAACTGGTGGAGGAGCACCAGAACTATGCGGAGGAAATGATCAACCTCAATACACGTCTGAAGCAGGAGTTGGAGGACGCGCGGAGTGACTTTGCCACACGCCACGAGTCGGCGGCCGCAGAGTTACAATGCAGGCTGGAGGAGCTCATGAATGAAAAGATGATATGGACAGACGAAAAGGGGTCTCTCGAGGAGGAAATACAGGAGCTGACCACGAGGCATGACGCCTTACTGGAGAGCCATCAGGACTACGTGGCGAAGATGATTTCTACCTGCGAGTGTCTGAAGCGGGAGCTGGAGGAAGCGAAGGAGACGAGTAATCCCCCCACCGCGACGGAAGAACAGAGGAGAGTGCTGCTAGACAAATTCTACGACTGCTCGACCACCCAGTTTGACCTGTTTCGACTGTTCAACTATTATAATGCGTACCGTGTTGCGGCAGACGTGGTGAAGGACGCCGTTGCCGCGGACACCCGGGTGACGCTGACTCTGCCCGACAATCTTAACACCACAATGGAACTCGCCAATGTGAAGGAGTTTTTCAAGGTAATTGTCGCCTCCCTCCCAAGCCTGAAGTGCATTTCTGGTTACACAGAGGGGATGATACACTGCTATGCGCTGTACAACGACGGTAGCGTCCCTCGCAAAGTCTTGAAGGCGCATTGTGCCGGGTTCAACGGAACAACGTATGAGCTCACCAATAACACCATCCACACGATACAGTCCGCTAAACTGTCCGTATCAAAATATCTTGCCACGGTGCTACCGCTCCTACCAAAGGTGACTAGCGTGCAGTTATCGAATACCAGTATTACCACCCTTGAATGGTGTGAAGGACTACCGGAAAACATTGTCAGTATAAGCATGAGTAATTGCCCCGACATACAAGACTGCACACCGCTGTTGAAGATGAAAGGATTGAAGGAGGTGAGCTATAACAAAAAAACCAATCCGTCCTTCAACACGGTGAAAGGAGAGTTGGAGAAAAAAAAGGTGGAACGTAGAGAAACCTGGTAAACGTATGTGTATCCAGGTTACACGACTGTATTTGCCGTCGACTTCACTCCTTACTTCTGTCACCTTTACGATTCAAGCCGTTTAGGGACGGAATAACGACAGATGAACTGACGTGCCCACGGGCACTGGTTTTTCTTATATAAATATTGTGTTTATACTTTTTTTTTTTTTTGTTTGTTTGATTTGTTTGAAAAATGTGAAGGTTCTTTTGCGTTTAATACGAGTGAAAAAGGTTCTGTTGTTGGCCCCGTCTGAAATGATTACTGTTGCTTCCTTTTTTACTCTGTTAAACTCAAGATTCATTTTACGCGAACTCAATGACCGACACGGTCCCAGCCGCCTTCTTCGCCCAATGGAAGGAGAGACAAGCAGAGAATAACCGGTTGCAAGAAAGGGTCGATGTCCTAATGAACGAAAAAGTGGGTTGGCTAAATGAAAAGATGGCTTTAGTGGAGGAGAAGAGTGGTCTCCAGGATGAAAATAGGCAATTGTGCGATAAGTACGACTACCTGAAGAAAAAGTACGATGAACTGATGGAAGAACACCAGGACTATGTGGAGAAAATGTCTGCCGCCTACGAGCGTTTGAAGCAGGAGTTGGAGGACGCGCGGAGTGACTTTGCCACACGCCACGAGTCGGTGGTCGCAGAGTTACAATGCAGGCTGGAGGAGCTCATGAGTGAAAAGATGACATGGACGGACGAAAAGGGGTCTCTCGAGGAGGAAATACAGGAGCTGACCACGAGGCATGACGCCTTACTGGAGAGCCATCAGGACTACGTGGCGAAGATGATTTCTACCTGCGAGTGTCTGAAACGGGAGCTGGAGGAAGCGAAGGAGACGAGTAATCCCCCCACCGCGATGGTAGAGCAGAGGGAAGTGTTGTTGGACAAATTCTACAATCGTTCTACTACCCACCTTGGTCGAAAACAATACCTGAAGACCGTCGTGGGTTGCTTTGAGGGTGTATGGCAGTGCTATGTGCTGTACAAACTAGGCATTATCCCTCCCAGTGTTCTGGTGGGGTATTGCGCAGGGCGCAAAGAAACCCGCTACCGGCTCACCCAAAGCATACTGAACGCTATCAAGCGTGCTGGACTAGGCGTGTCGGAGTATCTCGCCACGGTCATACCACTTTTGTCGGATGTGACGGAAATATGGTTGGATAATACGAATATTACCACCCTGGATTGGTGTGCGGCACTCCCGGAAAGAATATACAGACTGGACATTGCCGGCTGCCACAGTATAAAAGACTGTACGCCACTGACGAAGATTCGTTTATGCGTTGTTTACTGTAACGACTACACGCATTCTTCTTTTGACGCGGTGAAGAGGCAACTGGAAGAAAACGGTGTGACGATATACTCTTCTGACTAATCCTGCAATGACTCGATCACCACCGCTTTTTTCTGTCCACCCCATACGCTTTACTAATTTCGCCACCTTCCTGGCTTCATCCTCCGAGAAAGGAAATGACGAAACAGATTAACTGACGTGCCCATGTGCACTGGTTTTTCTTATATAAATATTGTGTTTATACTTTTTTTTTTTTTTTTGTTTGAGTTGGTTGAAAAGTATCAATGTTTATCAGTGCGTAATACGGGTGAAAAGGCAATATTACTGTTCCTCTCCAAAGTAGTTAGTTACGATTACCCCGTACCTTCTCCTTCTCTCTGGGTTTACCCTTTTCCAGTACCGTAGCCAATGCCCTTCACGATATAACCCCGTCGCTGTCCCAAAAGGTCACCAAACACTCGCCGTCACGAAAGACGCGTAGGCTGAAAACTTACGTTAGCCGTTGTTTCTCCCGCTCTCTAATTCTACTGTGTGTGTCACCGCAGTGAATATAGGATGACGGTTTTTGTCATATCGCGACACTCTGAACTACAAAGGAACGAGAAGGTGAAAAAATCAAAAATCGAGAAAGAACATCTGATATTCACCGTAGCTTGCTTTCTGCTTCTCATTGCGCACAGGTATGTCTGTGGGCTTTTTTCTCTATCTTTCTCCCAGTACGTCCATGACGATAAACCACTTACGACGGTCTTATGACCTTACTACCCCGAAAATGGATAGACGATACAGTGTTTTACAACAAAAGGGGCCCGCCGACTTCAATTTCCAGCAGGCGGTGTCCCGTGTCCGATAGGCGTGATTGACGCACATTTTACGTTCATCTGATGATCAAACGAGAACAAGCATATATCTGAGAAATTCTTTTCCAATGAGAAACACAAATCTAGTCCTTGAAATCTGAACCTATTTCTGATTCGTGTGTATTTTCCCTACTTCGCTGCGTGTGACCATTTCATGATGGACAATAAACCATTATTACCATTCAAGAGCAGAAACTAAACACTAATGACGGACAACAATTATCTTGGCTGACTGCTTATTACGATTATTATTACGATTGATGCCATGATCAAATGATGTGCAAAATCGACTTTTTCTATTGAAGAAATCTTAATCTAACACTTTGCCTTTCTGTCTACTTCTTTTTACAAGAGGGAAACGGAACAGGTCGAAGTGTGTAGTGTTGAAGATAGCGATACGCTCAGTATTCTTGCCTGATGAACTTTTCGTTTCTCTGCTTCACTGCTTTTCCCACTACTGTCTTTCGCCGTGGAAAAGTGAAGATTGTAGTTTTCTTGTGGATGAAACTAATTATATGGTGTGCTTCCCTTTTTTTTTTTTCGTCATCAATAACGGCAAGAAGTGTGACACATTCTACATTCCGTTTTCTCTTTCCATTTTTTTTTTCAAAGTGAACGTAAAATAAAAGAAATTGGGAAAGGACAATTTTCACCTTTGTGTTTTAGAGTAGACTTTCCTGTTTTTTTTTTTTTTAGTATTTATATTGCGTTTTTTTTTTTAATTTATTTATAGTTCTTCTTTGAGATTCATAATAGTACAACTAGTAGCGTCATCCCAACAGAGAGAGAGCGAACAGATGACGTCCTTGCCCAACGGTGATGCACTGTCCGGGGACTTGGAGGAGGAGTTTTACAATGCACTCCTGAAAGCGTTTCATGTGGAGCACGGCGGGAGGAGCGGGTCGACCAGCCCAATGAAGGAGACGCTCGATACGATGCACCGGTCGGAGGAGACGCTGGTGGAGTCGCAGCTGTTCCAGGCGTTGGAGGATAGACTCTCCATCGAGAGTGAGTGGCTGCCGACGGAGCCGGCGAGTGGGGTGACACGCAAGACGGACCGTGCGGCGGTACTTCGCCTGACCAATCGGAAAGAAACGAGGGAAAAGGAGGTCCAGGTGACACCGTTGAGTTCCGTCCAGGAGGTGCATCCAAACGCTAGCCCAAAGGTGGCTGCGGGCGACCGCCGTCTCTCGGCCGATCGCCCTCGACTCATTGTCAAGCAGCGCCCCGGGGCTAGCACCGTCGTCCAGCAGTACGACTTGGTCAGCTTGCAGGAGCAGCGCAAAGGGGAGGCGGAGGTGGAGAGTGTGCTGCGGGTGTTCGACCTTTTTATTAACTCTGCCCTGAAACAACACTGCGACGAACCCACAGTGGAGGAGGAGTTGATCGAGAATAGTCAAAGTAACCACCACCCTCACATTCATAATTCCACCGAGGCGGTGGAAGAGGATGAGTACACCGTAACGTTTTCGAATAATCACAACAACATGGTGGGTAACGAGTTCTACTACAGCTCATGTCGGAGCAACTCGGTGGAGGTCGTGTCTCCTAGTATGCTAGACGCTAACGTACATAATCGGCTCACACACTTCAATTATACCGGCAATGTATTCAACCCCACCAGCGCAAGCAATAATAATAATAATAACAATCATATAGGCTCCAACTCGCACTTATTCTACGACGACGATGAGGAGGACGCCGCTGGCGGGGAGGTGACGGGTGAGAATAGCAATGTCATTATTAGCTCCGTCCCCGCGCCCCGTAACCCGAGTGTGAACTCGACCGCCTCCGCGGCGGGCCACCACCCCAGCGGTGCCGCCGTGTACAGCTCCCACACCAAGCTAATGCTGTCTCCCCCGAGTAGCAACCTCACCTCCCCGATGCTCGCCCACCGTCCAGCTGCACTGCAAGGGGCACCCCCCGTAGAGGCCAATCCTACCAGTAATACATCCCAACAGAGGGAGGCGGTGGCCTCCTTTGAGCAGGCGATCGTGAACGCCAGTCAGGCGAACAGCGGTAACCGGACGCAATCGCAGAATAGAGAAACCCTCTGCCGGGCCCCTTCTAGCAGTAACAGCGAAGCTTTTCTTCCTCCAAGCGGGGTCAAGGCGGCTTCCCCAACGCGCTTTCCTCCGTCGTCGTGGCAGCGATTTCCGCTGTTCGCAAAGTTATTGGGAAAGTACCTGTACGATAACTTTTTTTCGCTGGAAAAGATAACGAAGAAGAATAGCGTCGGCACATCCCCCGTCAATGAGACTATTGGAACATCGGGTAACGATGGTGGGGGTGAGAAAATGACGCCCATTGTGCTCTCCACCGGTCTAGCCTCCCTTCATAGAATTGTGTTCAACTTTATTCAGGAGCGGCTTTTAGAACACGTGAGCAAGAGCGCAAGCGGGGACCCGGCAGAGAGCGCTCAGTCCCGCATCGTGACCCCGTGGTGGCTGTATCTGCTAGTGACAAGCGGTGTGTTGGACCTCGCGTTAGCCATTCAGAGCGGTGAAGAGAACGAATCCTCCGCCGCCAGCAGCAGTCTTCTCTTCCCGGTGCTTGACCTGGTACTCAGTACCGCCGACTCCACCGCACGCCTCTTTGTCAATGAGCAAACCGGATTGTTGGAGACCCTCTTCCGGCCAAACCACCCCATCGTCGCGGACAAGATTGGTAGTTCCTCCTCCTTCTCCCCTGGCAAGGTGACGAGCCGCACCACAGGGGAGAGTACGCCCAACACCCGCAGCAGCTCGGTGCGCTTCAGCCAGGAGCCACCCTTGAACAGCCCCACACGTGTCGCGCAAGGGACGGAGTACACCCTCTGTGCGATGCCACCAATCGATAAGATCCATCAGGGGGACTGCCCCGTGCTGGGGGGCGCTAGTGATGAGGAAGGACCGGATGGCTCCCCGACCAACGTGGACCCCATTCTGTGTAGTACCGCCAGCGGTGCCTTCACACGAACCAGTAGCGGCGGACTGGCCGCCGGTCGCCTCGCCCCGGAGCGTACCTCCGTCTCCTACTTGGACAACAGCAGCACGCTGATGAACTCCCGCTCTCAGCCAGGGATTAGCGCCCGCAGCAACAATCGAGTGGCCGCCAACCTCTCTGTGGATCACTTCACGAACCAGGCCTTGTTCTCTTTCATGGAGGGATTTCGCGAGAAGCCCCCACGCGAGGAGTTCAGGGCGATAGGGGACAGTATGTCGGTGGTCATGTGTACCCCGGAGCGGTCCGAGCGTGGGGACTCCACCGCCACCCCAATGCTGGACGTGTGTGCGAGCTCGAATGGGCTACCTAACCCGGACGGACCCACCACCTCCGAGGTCCCGCCGATTGCTCCTAGAGGTCTGTCTCAGCTGGGACAGATTGAGCGACAGATGAGCGAGGCCAAGCCGGCGCTGCAGTTTGCCGTGAAGCTGGGGGCGCTCTACGCCACGCTGGACATTGACGCCCTCATGCCGCTCCTACCCGCCCACACGGAGGACCCATCGGTAGAGGAGTCCTTGCTCAATGTGGAGCCGCAGTCGTCGATGGACCAGGAGACCGCCACGGACAGCTCCAAACGACAGACGATGAGGGGTAGCGTCGTGACGAAAGGGGTCTCCGTATTGCCCAGCACATTTGTAGCCCTCCGCGCCAGCCTCCAGGAGCACCTCGATGAGTTCGTCCTGTACATTGCGCATCATTATCCCCCTGCGGCCCTGTTGGAGGCGGATACCGCCGCCTCCATTATGCTCTGCATCTCCCTGATCGTACTGTCTCACATCATTGGACTGTGCAAGGAGGTGTTCTTTAC